>LKUV01000176.1:0-102801 GCA_001414455.1 Hymenoscyphus fructigenus
AAGTAGTATTAAAAGTAAAGTAGTATTAAAAGTAAAGTAGTATTAAAAGTAAAGTAGTATTAAAAGTAAAGTAGTATTAAAAGTAAAGTAGTATTAAAAGTAAAGTAGTATTAAAAGTAAAGTAGTATTAAAAGTAAAGTAGTATTAAAAGTAAAGTAGTATTAAAAGTAAAGTAGTATTAAAAGTAAAGTAGTATTAAAAGTAAAGTAGTATTAAAAGTAAAGTAGTAGAAGATAAGTAATCTTATATATATAGATTAAAGAGAGGTAAATTATAAACTATTACAGAGGTCTCTTACAGAAAGAATTATAATAAATTCTTTATTATTTAAATAATAATTAAAATAACAACTAAATCTAAACACTTGAACTACTTTATTATATTATTTAGAAATTAAATAATAACCTTAAATAATACCTAAATAATATATTAAATAATAACTCCTAAATAATATATTAAATAATAACTCCTAAATATTATAATTCAAACATACTCTAAGTAGTTTTAATTAATTTAATATATTATAGTTAAATAGTAGGAATTTAAAGTAACAGAGCATAAAAAAGTATATCACAAGGTAGTAAACTACGTTATAAGAAATTTAGACTTGTTATCTAAGTATATAACAATAAAGATAAATCTTAAGTTCTAATATAATTACTAATAATTCAATGAGTAGGCTAGTGAATTATACTTGCTATAGCTGTAATATACCTAGAGTTAAATGTCTAGCTAAGAGATATTACCTAGGCATATACCTAGTTAGCTATAAAGCTAAACTAGAATTTTTAAATACGTCTACTACAAGAAGTCTCTTAGTAGAGTAGTATCTACCTTAAAGTTATAAAACTACTCTATAGTATACCTAAAGTTAGAAATTACTAGTTTAGTATCTACTATAATTACTACCTTAAGAAGCTATATATAACTTAATCTATATATAACCTCTACCTACTCTCTATTAGTATACTAGACTAATTTAGAATTATTAGCTTTTAGACTAATAATACTCTAATACTAGTAAACCTAGGGTTTGCTACAGCTAAAGAGAAGAAATTAAAGAAGGCTGAATTTATTTCGAAACCTAGAGAGTAACTTACTAGCGAGTATCTACTTAAATTCAATAGTAGCAAAGTTGCTCTTTAACTAAATAGCTTAATACTCTTGACCTAGAAAGACTATACTAAGAAATTAAAGCTAGTAAGTACTTTACTAATAGACCTAGTAAGCTTCTAGAGTAATGTTCGCTAGAGTGTCTTAATTAGAGACTAGTATATAGTCTAACAAGTATATAAGGCTAACCTAGCAATAGTCTTATAACTAGAGGCTACTTTTAACCTCTTCTTTACTGCCTAGAAGCTTAACCCTTAAATCTAGGACATAACACTCCTTAATAAGTAAATCTAATAGTAAATTAATAACTCTACTAGAGGCTTCTAATTTATTAAGCTAGACAAGAATACTCTTAGACTAGTTATATTCACTAACTTCTTCTTTACTAATAACAAGAGCTTTATCTTCTAAATTAGCTATATTCTTGTACTAGTAGATAAGCTAGAGAACGCTAACATTTTATACTAGTTCTCTGTTAAGTGTAAGAGAGTTATATAAAGTGTTTTAGCCTCTGAATTATATATAATTAGCGCTAGATTTAGTATAGCTACGTTTATTAAAGTAACTCTAGAAGCTATTCTTAGTCTTAAAATATCTCTTATAGTTTATACTAACTCAAAGTTACTTTATAAGTACCTAGTCAAACTCGAGTATCTGATAATAGATATAATAAGTATATAGCAAGTATATAAGTAGCGCGAGATTAGTAAAATAAGTAGATTAATAGTAATACTAACCTAGCAGATACTAGAACAAAATCCAAGGCCTGCTCTACTCTATATAACCTAATCAATGTAAATAAACTTAATATCAAGGTTACTAAATAAGTAAAATATATAGTTAAGTAGAAAACAAGAGATATAATTAGTTAGATAGAATAGATATTTCTTTTCTTTACCTCTTACTATCTTTACTACTTTCTAGCTTCTTTTAAAGTAGGCCTAGTATTATTATATATTTGTAGTAAATAGTATCTTATATAATAGCCTAGTTGATTTATATACTTTAGCTTATATAAGTAGCTTGCTATTTATATACTTAAGCTTACAAGATCTAATCTCTCTTTATCTTTACTCTTTATATAATAAAGATATAGAAATATAACTACTAAGTTATACTAATATATAGTATATAATATTGTTACTCTTTGTCTATCTTCTTACTCTTCTTATTTAACCTAGCTACTTAATATTAAGTGTTTTAGTATATTAAAACAGGAGTATAGTTTCTAGATTAAGACATTTATTAAAGTTTATATTAACTATATCACGAAGGTTAAGTTCTTCCTTGCCTTTAAAGCTATATATTAAGTCTCTATTATACTCTAGAATAGTTAAGCTAGATTCTGTAAAGCTGGCTTAGTGTCTTTTAACCTAGATATAGTTCTTTTAAAGCTTAATATAAGTTTACAAACTCTAATATCTCTTGTAAACTTCTCTGTAGATACTAATCTCTATGTCTCACAGATCTCTTAAAACCTAACTAATACTCTTTTATAGATAACTTTAGTTAAGAATTATATTATATGTTATTAAGGAGACTTACTAATACTTATTTTCTAGACAGTTACTATATTAGCTAAGAGTATAGAGCTATTAGTTTATAAGATAACTTTATTATCTACTAAAGTCTATACCCTTTATAAGGTAGATAAAGTACTTAGCAAATACTAGAGAGCTAAAAAGACTCAGGTCTGTCAAGGAGGTATACTTAATATAGAGAATATATAGAATATATTAGCTTAGAAGAACAGAGAGAAGTAGGCTTAATATAACAAGTACTCTAAGAGAGAGTTTTAAAAGAAGAGACAGTTGTCTAGAAGATAATATACTAACTCTAGTTATAATATATATACCTGTTAAGTAGCTATAAATAATTCTAGTTTATTAGATTCTGATTTAGATTAATTAATACTATACTTAACAAGTAAATTCAATAGCAACTTAACAACTCTGCTAGAGTGTAACGAATAATACCTTACAGGTCTAACAAAAGTAACTAAGTCTTCGTTAGTTTAGTTGTAGTAAGAAGTAAGAGTTACTAGAGTATTTACTTAAAGGTAAACTTGTTACTTAAACTCAAGATATTAAAACAAGATATATTAAATACTAAAGTAAGGTGAGTTAAGTATAAAGCTTCTATCTAATAGCAGACATACTAGTTATATATAGAACCTTCCTGTCTATAGATCTAGAGATCTCCTAGATTCTCTGTCTAGATCTTGAGATTCTCAAGATCCTAGGATCTATTATATAACTATATACAATAAGATCTATAGATTAAGTAGCTAACCTAATCAATCCCCTTGTACTACTAAGGCCTGTTAAGTATTTGTTCTATTAGAACACTACCTGGACTTTACTTATTATATACTAACACCTGATTTGTAACACTATCTCCTTCTTAGCCTAGCGTGTCTCTATACTTAAGTACAACCTAAGAAATATCGCGAAGAGGTTAATAATCTTCTTCTTCTTTTAATATAACTATAGATTCTCAGAAGAAGATTAGAGAACATATTTAACTTTCCTAATAAATTAAAAATACTAGCTACAAAACAATACCTTACTTAACCTGTAAAAAGTCTAGAAAGATATATATTATATCTTCTGTAGCTAATTCCTCTTGTTGTTTAATAATAACTAAGATTAAGTCATATATAACTCTTGTTATTAGGTCCTTGAATTTTAGTAGTTTGACTATAAAATCTTATAATATAGATCTCTAAGGTATTTGTAGTATTAGAGTAGTACCTATCTGTCTATAAGGTATATAGCAGGAAGCCTTGTTTCTAGTACAGGTATTACACTCTAATATTACTTCCTTGACTATTACTAATAGGTAATTAATATAGTAGTACTACTTAATCTACTAGAGGGTTTAGCGAACTCTCTAGTAACTATATACTAGAGGAGTATAGTATTCTTTAACAAACTTCTTTGCGTAGAATTTAGAGATATATAGTTTTCTGTTTATATACTATTCTTTGTTATTCTAATTATTTGTTGCTCTATAAATATTAATAAAGTCTCCCTTACTATTAGACAAGTCTTTTAGCATAGGTTCTTATTTAGCTAGACCTAGTCGCTCTATCTTCTAAGCTCTCTAAACCTTCTTTGTCTATAGATCTTCCTCTATTACTACTATTTTATACATAGCTAGAGCTAGATTCTTATTTTCTAGAGTCTTTAAGATTACAATCTTTCTATACTCCTTATTCTCTTTATAGCCTAGCTTTTAACTAAGAGCGTCGGCTCGAGAGTTTACTATCCTACTAACGTGTTAGATTATAATGTTATAGCCTTCGAAGATTCCTACTTACCTTATAAGCCTCTTATTCAAGAGTTCTTGTATAGTAGTAAAAGTTCTTAGGTTCTTGTGATCTAATAGTATAGTAATCTAATAATTTACGTTCTAGAGATATATTCTCTAGTGTTTAAGTACTAGAACTATAGCGAGAAGTTCCTTATTATATATTTTATAGTTCTGCTATACTAGATCTATTTTCTTAGAAAAGTATACTACTAGTATAAGTTTACCTTCTTTTCCTAGTTAAAAATATACAGCGCCTACTACTATGTCTAAAGCGTTAGTCTTAACAGTACTTAGCTTGCTAGCGTTATAGCTTTAAAGAATAGATTCTTCTGTGAATTGTTTCTTGATTTCCTAGAAAGCTCTTTTAGCTTCTTCTGTCTATTAGAAATTAATGCCTTTTTGAGTTAGGTTAGTTAGAGAACTAACTAACTTAGAATAGTCTCTAATAAATTATTAGTAGAAGTTAGCAAATCCTAGAAATAACTAGACATCTTTAACATTCTATAGTATTAGCTAACTCTTAATGTTCTTAGTTTTCTCTAGATTAACTTCTACCTGTCCTAGAGTAATTAAATACTCTAGGAATGTTATATAAGTTACTCTAAACTTATATTTCAATAGCTTAAGGCAAGAGTCTACTACTATAAGTCTCTTTAAGACTTCTTTAACATATCTCTTATAATTCTCTTCTTGTTCTAAGAATACTAGAATATTGTCTAGATAATATATTATAGTTACTCCTAAAAGATCGTCTAGTATACTATTGTTCTGTCTTTAATATATAGTAGATGTGTTTATTAAACTAAATAACATTACTATATACTTATAAAGACTTAATAGTAAGACAAATGTAGTCTTCTATTTATTACCTTAATCTAAATTAAGTTAAAGACACTTCTCTAATCTAGTTTTATATATTAAACTACCTAACCTATTCTGTTCTATAGGTATTAGCTAGTTAGTAATAAGTAAGTGTTCTTAACTGTTATATTATTAACTTCTTAGTAGTTAACACAAACTGTTCTATTCTTGATTCCTTTCTTAATATACTTGTTTATTACTTACAAGTTACTCTATATATATAGTTAAAGCCTTTGCTTTCTAAGGTTATAACTCTCTTTTAGTTTTATTTTGTTATTCTATAGCTAATGTTTTAGTAAGGCATACATGTTCTCTAGGTTATTAAACAATTTCGAACATTCTCTATACTATATAGGTATTTTGTTATTAGCTGTCTAGCTAACCTGTAGAGAACTCTAGGCTAGGTGTCTAGGCGACTTAAAAGAGGTAGCGCTAACCTTCTTCTAGCCTTGTAGTCAAAGATATATATAGTTACATTAGTTAAAGGAAATCTCTTTTTCCTTCTAGTTAATATTAGAGTTATATTCCCTGATCTAAGACATTCTAAGTATTATGTTCTTCTTGCTAATATCTATAATATTAAATTATATATCTAAATAGTGTCCTTTGATCTATGTTTTTATAGGTATAGTATATTAGTTAACAACACCTTCTTAGTATTCTACCTCTGTCTTATTAACTACTGTGAGTTTATATAGTGTTATTCCTTTAACTAGAATGTTTAGCTTCTATATAGCTAAGAAAGAAATAAAGTTACTTGTAGCTCTAGAATTAATTATAATTTAGAGTTTCTTTTCTCTAATAGTTATAGTTATAAATAACTAACTTTCTCCTGAAGTTACACAAGCTTCTTGTTACTTAATAGAAAAGATTTTAAATAAGAGCTTGTCTAGCTCTTCTAGTGTTCTGAAAACTGCTTTCTTCTTGTCTAAATAGACTACTTTATATACTTCTCCTACCTGACAGTACTTGTTAGAGTTAGGTTTAGGTAGTGTTATTAAAAACCTTAGCTTAAATTCTATAATTCTAAGAGGTTGTTCTAGCTTCTATATACTAGTCTTATTAACTAGCTAGATTACTATCTATTATTCTTCTTCCTTAGGTTATTAAGTTCTAGGACCTTTAGAATCTTAATAGTAAATGTCGCTCTTAGAATACTATCTATATATAAGTTCTAATGTTTCTTTTTCTAAACAAAGATTTTAAAAGGCAATTTAATAGTTCTTTGCAAATACTACTTTATATTTGTCTAGAGGCACTAGCTTGTCTCCTTGTAATATATATAGACTCTAGAAGTTAGACTTGATTTTATTAATTTATACTTAACGGTTTTCATCTATATAGATACTAATAAATGTCTATATTTCTCCTTCTTCTAGGTTCTTGCTTACTGCTTTCTAGTTGCCTGCCTCTGATAAGCTATATAATTCTAATAAGTACTCTATAGGAATAATTGTTTTAGCTAGGTTAAAGTATATATTCTTTCTATAAAAGTTGTTTATAGGATTATACTAATACTTGTTAAACTAATCAGGCCTTCTTCTAACTATTAGGTAATATATTTTATATTAAACCTTAGACATAACGTAGTTTATTAGAACCCTGCGTATATTAGAACCCTGTGTACTTTTGCTGACTCTCTAACCTTATCATTTTGACACGTGGTTTTTACTCTTTCTAATAGAGGTACAAACTCAAGAAGCATGTATTATTTTAGCTATTAAAGCTATTTGAACCTTGAAAAGAAAACTAAGTTATTGAAAAGCTACAAAAATCTATAAAGTTCCTGAATCTATACTTTACCTTAGAATGAACAGCTATATTCTACTCTCTGATTGTCGGCTAGTAAATATGAATTTAACTGAGTTAGAGGAGGAGGTTATTGTTTAATATATACTTGATTTAGATATAAGAGGCTTTGCACCTTAGCTAGCTAGTATAGAAGATATAGTGAATTATATCCTTGAATTACAGGGGGAGAGACATGTTAGAAAGCTCTGGGTACATTGATTTATACAACAACAACTAGCTATAAAGACGTGTTTTAATTATGTTTACAACTTCTAAAGAGCCTTATGCAAAGATCCCAAGCTTATTAGTACATGGTTTTAACTAGTAGAGAAAATAAGAGCAAAATATAGTATTCTAGACTGTGATTTTTGGAATTTCAACAAAACTAGCTTTATAATAAGTATAATCACTCCTTCTATAGTTGTTACATATGTAGATCAACGTAGCAGAGACAAGGCAGTTTAGCTAGGCAATCGAGAATAGGCTACTACAATTGCTTGTATCAACGGCAAAGGTAGGAGTATTCCTCTATTTTTAGTAGTAAAGAGGAAATGCCACCTCTTAAGCTAGTATACTAAGGGCAGCCTTCTGTACAACTAGGTTATTAAACTAACAATCAATAGCTAGACAAATAATAAGACAGGTCTAGAATAGCTTAAGTACTTTAATAAGTATACTTCTACTCAAGCAAAGGGTCTATATCGAATACTTGTCCTTAATAGACATGAGAGTTATAAATTAGCTGAATTCCAAGAGTACTATAAGGCATATAACATTATTACTCTTAGACTACCTCCTTACTCTTCTCATTTAACCTAGCCACTCGATGTTAGGTGTTTTAGTATCTTAAAACAGACATATAGTCAACAAATTAAGACTTTTATTAAAGCTTATATCAACTACATTACAAAGGTTAAGTTCTTTCTCGCCTTTAAAGCAGCCTATACAGAATCAATAATAGCCTAAAACGCTCAAGCTAGATTCTGTAGAGCTGGCTTAGTACCTTTTAATCCACAGGCTGTGATTTCAAAGCTTAATATAAAGTTACAGACGCCAACCCCTACTAGGCCTCTCTCTATCGACGCTAACTCTTGGGTCTCTTAGACTTCTTACAACCCCGCTGAAGCTCTTTCACAAACAACTCTTGTAAAGAACTAGATTACTAGTCACCAAGGAAGCTTGCTAACACTAATTTTCCAGACAGTTGTTATATTAGCGAAAGGTACAGAGTAATTAGCTTATAAAGTAACCCTTTTAACAGCTAAGGTACATATACTTCAAGCAGTAAATAAAGCCCTTAGCAAACGTCGCAGAGCTAGGAAGACTTATGTACGTTAAGGTAGTATACTTACTATAGAGGATACATAGAATATTCTAGCACAGAAAGATATAGATAAGTAGGTTTGACACAATATATATATAGAGGAGAGTAATTAGAAGGTAGAGCAATTAACTAGTAGGCGCTGTAGCACTTGTAGAAAAGCTAGTTATAATACACGAACTTGTTAAGTAGATGTAGATATATCTAGTTCATTAGATTCTTAGTAGTTTTAGTTAAATTTATATATTGTAGTTGTTTAATTATATTTTAAAGTAGTAGGGGAGTAGGAATGTACACAGGGTCCTGATATACGCAGGGTCCTAATAAACTACGTTATATCTAAGTATAATTATATAGTCTAAAAGATTTATTTAGAGTTCTGTGGATTCTTCTACTTATACTCTTGTTCTTCGCTATATATTAATATCTAGGTATCTCTAATATCTACGCTAGTAGATTATTAGACTAGTACTACAAGTTATTAAAGAGAGAGAATTTCTATAGAGTCTAATTATATACTATAGTATTCCTCTAAGATTAGGTTATCTAATTTGTTCCTTGATTCTGTCTCTTTGATTTATATACTAATATATTTATCTAACTCTTTCTCTATAAGTAGCCTGCTCTTAAGTACAGCTACTTCCTTGTAGCTAGTAGCGTTAACTTACTTTCTCTGATTAGGTTGCTTCTTTAAGCTATATTTACTTGCTCTATAGCTGGTTTTGCTATATAAGTAACATAAATTCTACTTACATTAGTAGTTTCTCTCTTCTTAGGAAAGTTTACTCTGCTTGTCTGTCTTTTTCTTTAGCTAGGTTCTGTTTGTAGTATCTAGTTCTATAAGATCTCTATAGTTCTTTTCTTTATAATTTACTTGATGTCTATAACTTCTTTTACTTTTAAGCCTTTATTTATAGTTCTAGTTGTTAATTTTAATTAAGTTGTTAATTAATTCATTAAGTAAGGTTAGGAGGTTATCTCTTACTAATTTATTCTTAACGTTGTCCTTTAATTCTCTATAGAATTGTTTCTAGAGTACTTTATTGTTCTAGTTTAGTTATACTATATACTACTAGAAGTATAAAGTATACTTAGCTATAGAGTTCTTCTGTCAGAGATTATATAATGTCTAAACAGATTTCTTTTTTAAATTAACATCTACAAATACTTAGTTAAGCCTCTCTTTGAATCCCTTAACGTCCTAGAACAGTTTCTTAGTAACTTTAGATATAATTATTAATACCTTGCTGTAACGAAACTCACTTCTGTACTAAAAGTAACAAAGATAACTTAAGTCTCAAAGGTTGTTTATGTAGTAAGAGGTCTAGATATACCAGGTGTTTACTTAAAGGTAAACTTGTTACTTAAACTCAAGATGTCAAAACAAGATATATTAAAAACTAAAGTAAAGTTAAGTATAAAGCCTCTATCTAATAGCAGATGTGTTAGTCTTATATAGAACCTTCATCTATCTAAGTGTCAACGATGTCGCCTTGCGACTTTGTTGAATGTTGACTTATTGACTAAGCAAGAAGTCAACCTGCACTATGTTACGTAATAGTAACTAAAGGAAACCCTTGGATCGGCTAGCTACTCTAGCTAATCCTCATAGCCTATATCTACTCAATAGTATCTTGTCCTGTCAGAATGCCATCTGGACTTACTTATCACATGCTGACACGTGATTTGTGACACTATCCCCTTCTTAGCCTAGCGTGTTCCTACGCTTAAGTACAACCTAAGAAATATTGTTAGAAGGCTAGCAGCCTTCTCTTCTTTTCACTATGCCACCTAAACGACTAAATGATTGAAGTAGTAGACTTCTTGGTGACGCCATTGAAAAGACTAGTCGCAGAAACATAGCTCCTTGTTCTAGGTATGAAAAGAGCAGTTGATCTTGTGTGGCGCCTCGCGACAAAAAACACTCCTGCTGTGCTGAGTGTACCTGTCAAGGGAAGACTTGTGATGTTCGACAAGTCAACTGAATGTCCTTAGTTTTAGATTAGAAGTCTCTGGAGGCGAAGCGGCGGAAACTACGGTCTGCCCGAGACAAAGCCCTGCGGGCCCAGCAAGAGGCCATTGCTAAGGTTCTCTGAATTAGCAAGGAGGAAGAATTCCTGGATGCTAAGGAGCAAAGGATGATAGTAGCTGGTCTTAACTTACTCGATGAGTTAGATGCTGCTGAAGAGTTGGAAAGAAAAGAAAAGGAAGAACAGGAAGCAAGAGACAAAAGAGAAGAGGAAGCTGCCAGGCTAGCAGCCCTCTCTACTCCTGCCTCCTCTGACCCTTCCCTTGACCTGGGCCTTGACCCAGCCTTCTTTAAGTCTTTCCCGGCTAACCACGAGATGTAAGCAACCCTAGGTTTCAGCGGTGGAACTCCTGAAGTTCCCTCTAGCACTAGTTGAGACTTCTCTTTGGTTCCTAAGTATTCTTTGAATGTAGGTAATCTAGCTATTTGATTAGGTACTTAACCTGTCCTCTGACAACCTTACAGTCAAGAATCCTCTCGACTTTGTATTCTGTGTTAGGGTTGACAGGCTAGATTTCTGTGAGTAGGGCTAGTAGTACTCCTAGTAGTACTGGTTTTAGTAAGGATATATGAAATACTAGGTGGATATTTATAGTCTTTGGTAGTGTGAGTTTATAATTCAGAGGTCCTTTAACACGTTTGATTTTGAACGGTCTAAGCTTCTTGTAGTCTAGTTTACTGCTTAGTCTTTTAGTGTCAATGTTTTTTCTGACTAAATAGACTTTATCCCTCTTTTTTAATGTTAGCTCCTGACTACGTCACTTGTTGTAGTAGTGTGTATTACATTCTGCTACAAACTGAAGTTACTCTATAAGCTTCTTGTATAATTCCCTGAGTTTGTAGTCTTGTAATCCTGCTTTGTTATTATCAATGGTACTCTGTAATAAGTCTTGATAAGCAACTAATTTATACCTATAGTTGGTGTAGAATAGTGTGACAAGTATAGTTTCTGTTGTTGAACTATTATAGGCGAACTGTGCTAAGAGTAGTAGTTTAACCTAATTATTCTGTTTATAGTTCACATAACATCTCAAGTATACTTTGATGACTTAATTCATTTGTTTAGTCCCTTTATTTGTCTGGGGGTGAAAAGCTGTTAACAGCTTTCTTTTTGTACCTAGTTGTTCTGTGAGAGCTGTCTAGAATTTCAAGGTAAAGAGTTTATCTCTGTTAGAGATTATCTCTTCTAGTAGACTATGTAGAGTAACTACTTCCTGTAGGAACGCATAAGCTAGGTGTTCTGCTGTGCTTGCTTCTATATATAGCACAAGTATTATATACTTTGTGAGTTGTTTAACAATAACTAGGATTGAGTTATATATAACTCCTGTTATTAGGTCTTTGGATTTTAGTAGCTTGACTATAAAATCCTATGATATAGATCTCTAAGGTACTTGTGGTATTAGAGTAGTGCTTATCTGTCTATAAGGTATATAGTAGAAAGCCTTGTTCCTAGTATAGGTATTACACTCTACTATTACTTCCTTGACTACTACTAATAGACGATTAACATAGTAGTGTTACTTGATCTACTAGAGGGTTTGACGAACTCTCTAGTAACTATGCGCTAGAGTAGTATAGTACTCTTTGACAAATTCCTTTATATAAGATTTAGAGACATATAGTTTTCTGTTTGTGTACTATTCTTTGTTGTTTTGATTATTTATTACTCTATATTTATTAATGAAGTCTTCTCTACTGTTTGGCAAGTTCTTTGGCATAGGTTCTTATTCTGCTAGAGTAGGTTGCTCTATCTCCTGGGCCCTCTAGACTTTTCTAGTCCACAGACCTTCACCTGTTACTGCTATTTTATATACAGCTGAGGCTAGGTCCCTGTTTTCTAGAGTCTTTAAGATAGTAATCTTTTTATACTCTTTATCTCCTTTGTAACCAGGCTGACAGCTCAAGGCGTCTGCTCGTAGATTGTTAGTTCCTTTAATATAATAAATTAAAATATTAAATCTAGCAAGAGTCTGAGACTACCTTGTAAGGCATCTGTTGCTAAGTTCTTTTATTGTTGTAAAAGTTTTAAGATTCTTATAGTCAGTAAGGATTAGTACTTAGTGCTTTATACCTTGCAAGTAGATCCTCTAGTGTTCTAGGGCTAGGACTATAGTAAGAAGCTCTTTCTTGTATATACTATAGTTCTACTACATAGAATCTAATGTTTTAGAGAAATATACTACAGGCATTAACTTCCCCTTGTTGTTTAGTTAAAGGTGTATAGTAGCAATTGCTATATCTAAAGCATCTGTCTTAATAGTACTTAGTTTGTTAGCATTATAGTTTCTAAGGATTAGTTTCTCAGTAAACTACTTCTTTATTACTTGAAACACTACTTTAACAACCTTATTCTATACAAAAGGAACGTTCTTTTTTGTAAGGTTTGTTATAGGTTTCAAGATTCTAGTATAGTCTCTAATAAATTATTAATAGAAGTTAGTGAATCCTTAGAATAATTAAACGTCTTTGACGTTCTCTAGTGACTTCTATTCTAGAATTACTTTGACTTTCTTAGAGTCTACTTTCATTTGTCTAGGAGTAATAATATACCCTAGAAAGATAGTATAAGTTACTCTAAACTTATATTTTAAAAGTTTAAGGCGAGAGTCTACTGTTGTAAGTCTTTGTAGGACTTCCTTAACATGTCTCTTATAGTTCTCTAATTTTTCTAAAAACACAAGGATATTGTCTAGATAACAGATAATAGTTGTTCCTAGAAGATCCTTAAGTATTTTGTTGTTTTGTCTCTAATAAGTAGCAGGTACGTTAGTTAGACTAAACAGCATTACTATGTACTTGTAAAGACTTAATAGTAAGACAAAGGCTGTCTTCTATTTGTTCTCTTGCTTAATCTATATTAAGCTAAAGGCATTTTGTTAGTTGAGTTTAGTAAATATCTTGGCCTTTCCTAACTTGTCCTACAAGTACTAACCTTCTAGCAATAGGTAAGTGTCCTTAACTGTTGCCTTGTTAACGTCTCTGTAGTTAACATAGACTTTTCTATTTAGATTGTCCTTCTTGAATGTAATAAGTATATTAGAAGAAGCTAGCGAGTCTGACTTTTAGATGTGTTCTTTCTAAATCTCTTCTTGTATATACTTCTCGAGAAGCTGCAAGTTCCTCTAATTGTAAGGTTAAAGCTTCTACTTCTTAAGGTTATAACTCTCTTTTAATTTAATCTTATAATCCTATAGCTAATGTTTGGAGAGAGTATACATGTTCTCTAGATTATTAAATAACTCTGAAAATTCCTTATACTACACAGGTATTGTGTTATTAGCAGTCTGGCTGACCTGTAGAGAACTCTAGGCTAGGTGTCTAGGCACTTTAAAAGAGGTAGTACTAGCCTCCTTCCAGCCTTGTAGTTACAACTACATATAGTTACATCAACTAAAAGTAATACTACATTTCTTCTAGTTAATGTCTAGATTATGTTCTTGAATCTAGAGTATACTAAGTATTACTTTCTTGTTCTCTATCTCGACAACATTAAATTATATATCTAAACAGTGTCTGTCAATAGTAGTTTTTGTAGAGATAGTTTACTAATTAATAACTCTGTTTTAGTAAGTGACATTAGTTCTGTTAACAACACTTAAGACATAGAGTAATGTTTTCTTAACTAGAATGTTAAGTCTCTTATAGGCTTTTAGAGATATGAAATTACCTGTTACTCTGGAATTAATCATGACCTGTAATTTCTTTCCCTTAATAGTTACAGTTACATAAAACTAACTTTCTCCTAAAGTAGTGTACAGTTCTAGTCTAACATAATAGATGTCAAACATTCTGTTCTTAGTATTGTTAAGCTAAGTTATAGCATTCTAAGCCTATAGAAAGAATATAACTTTCTCTTAGTCTATATATACTACCTTATATATCTGTTGATATTCTACTCCTGTCTAATAGTCTAGCAGTGTTCCTGTGAACTATTTGTTTAATGTCTAGTTAGATGTTAGCTGTAGTTAGTAATATACTTACTTAGCTATAAAAAGACCTAGAGTCTAAGTAGCCTAAAGTTTCTCTTCTACTAGGTAGTAGAACTCTACAGGTAGTAGCGTCTCGTCGCAGTCTATAGTGTAATTATATTCTTTCTCTCCTCTAGAGATGTGTCTAGAACTCTCGTGTCTAAAGCTAATATAACCTGCTTGATTATTATTAATAATATACTATTAGAGAGAGATAGGACCGTGTCCTACAGTAGTATATAGAGACTAAAAGTCTAGCCTTTCGCCTTTCATGTCTACCTAATAATTCCCTCTCTCATAGGTCTTAATAAAGACCTATATATCCTTAACCTAAGGTTCTCTACTCTAATTATTTCTGTCTAACAATTCTGATAATTTAGAGAACTCCTTCTCTAATATACTAGATAGTAATTCATAAGTGACTTACAATAGTAACTTGTGTTTGCTCTCTAAGCAGGTGTTGTAGTATTGTTTAAGAATAGAATTATTCTCCTTAACCTAAGTTCTATACCTACGTGCTTCTAATTCTTTATTAGAGAGCTCTTGTGTTTTCAGCAATATTACTTTCCTTTAGAAGGTAGTATTAACTTGTTTTCTCTTGTTAGTTTACTTCTTCGAGCTACATTCGTTTGCTCTATAGCCTAACTAGCTACATGAGTAGTATAAATTCTACTTGTGTTAGTAGTTCTGTTCTTCCTAGGAAAGTTTCTTTCCTTTGAAAGATTTTTTCTAGGCTACGTTTACCTTACTATTATTCTGTTAGCTATTACACTTGCTCTTACTCTAGTTCTTATCCTGACTTCTACTCCCTTGAACAGATTTCCTGAATTCTCACAGACGATTATCTAGTTAGATAACACTACTAATTATACTACTAATAGTAGTGAAAACTATATTCTGTTTTGCTATTTCTTCTTAGAGGTATACCTTTAATCCTCTATAAAAGAGTTCTATAAGAGCAAGGGCGTTCTATCTAGATTTGTTTCTATATTGTTAGAAATCATTAGTATAGCTAATAGCTAATCCTGTCTGTTTCAAGTCTAAAAGCTTTTATATAGCTGTTTAGATTGTGTCAAAATCTCTAAATACCTTCCTGATTACTACTTTAAATCCTCTAAAGGATTTAAACATCATTTAGGTGTCCTCTATTAATCTATCGTTGTCTTTGTATACAAAGAAGTTCTCGAGGTAGAGTTAGGCCTAATTTAATATAGCTCTACTTAGATAGGAGATTACAAAGATTAATTATAAGTTATAGTTATTACTAAATTTATCTATGTTAAAGTTAAAGTAGATATCTATCTAGAGAAGGAATAACTCAAGTTTGTTTCTCTTCCTATAATATATATCTGAGAGCTTGACTTAGATAGTCTTAAGTACTTTAACCTTAAAAGGTTTAGGTGTATCAGACATACTGGCGTTGTTGTAGTTAGAGTCCACAGGTACTAGTTTGTTATCTAGTAATAGTACAGCAGAGGTGGCCTAGGGTTGAGCTCTCTTAGCGCTACTAGAGAGAGTCGACAAGTTTATTTAGCTAGTACTAGGACTAGCAACAGCTAGCTTTAGTAGAGTTAGAGCTATAGCAACTAAACTTCTAAGCAGATGCTTAAAGTGTAACGAAACTTACTTCTGTACTAAAAGTAACAAAGGTAACTTAAGTCTCGAAGGTTGTTTATATAGTAAGAGGTCTAGATATACTAGGTGTTTACTTAAAGGTAAACTTGTTACTTGAACTTAAGATGTTAAAACAAGATGTATTAAAAACTAAAGTAAAGTTAAGTATAAAGCCTCTATCTAATAGCAGATGTGCTAGTCTTATATAGAACCTTTATCTATCTAAGTGTCAACGATGTTGCCTTGTGACTTTGTTAAATATTAACTTATTGACTAGGCGAGAAGTCAACCTACACTATGTTATGTAATAGTAACTAAAGGAAACCCTTAGATTAGCTAGCTACTCTAGCTAATCTCTATAGCCTATATCTACTTAATAGTATCTTGTTCTGTCAGAATGTCATCTGGACTTACTCATCACGTGCTGACACGTGATTCGTGACACTTGCCTTTAGGTGTCTTGTTCTTCTAGAAGTCTTTAATATATAGTTCTATCTAGTTATAGGCTATCTCTTTGAGACAGGTAGCAAGCTATATAACTTAGTTAGTTTTGCTTGTGAATTATACTATATAAAAGTTTAAGTAGAGAGAAGCTTTTATAAGAAACTCTATAAGTTTCTCTAGTAAACTATTAAATAGTTTTAGAATCAGTAGTTTTACTTCCTCTCAGAGAGTAGTAACAGTTAGTGTTATTACAACAGCTAGAGTAACAGCTACTTTTAGTATAACTTTCAAGGTAGAAGATATAGCTAACATTATAGTAGTTTACTTCTAAGCAGATATTTAAAGTATAACAAATACTGCCTCACAGGTCTAACAAAAGTAACTAAGTCTTTGTTAGTTTAGTTATAGTAGAAAGTAAGAGTTACTAAGGTATTTACTTAAAGGTAAACTTGTTACTTAAACTTAAGATATTAAAACAAGATATATTAAATACTAAAGTAAGATAAGTTAAGTATAAAGCTTCTATCTAATAGCAGACATACTAGTTATATATAGAACCTTCCTGCTTATAGATCTAGAGATTCTCTAGATTCTCTATCTAGATCTTGAGATTCTTAAGATCTCAGGATCTATTATATAACTATATACAATAAGATCTATAGATTAAGTAGCTAACCTAATTAATCTCCTTATACTACTAAGGCCTGTTAAGTGTTTGTCCTGTTAGAACGCCGCCTAAACTTTACTTATCACGTGCTAACACCTGATTCGTGACACAGAGGTCTTAAATTTATTAAGCTTAATAGAAAAGTTCTATAACTTCTCCTTTTTACTAACTCTTCTTTTACAAATAACAAGGACTTTACCTTATAGATTAGCTATATTATTATACTTACAGACAGCGAAAATAATACTAACATTTTATACTAGTCTTCTACAAAGTATAAAAGAGTTACTAGAAGTATATTAGCGTCTAAGCTATACATGCTAAGTAATAGATTTAATATAGTAGGATTAATTAAGACTATCTTAGAGAGAATTATTAATATCAAGCTATCTCTTATAGTCTACACAGACTCTAAATCTCTCTACAGATATATTGTTAAGTTAGAAACTACACAAGAAAAGAGACTTATAGTAGATATTATATACTTATATTAATTCTACAAACAAAGAGAAATTAAGGATATAAAATAGATTAATAGAAACTCTAACCTAGCTAACACTACAACAAAGTTAAAAGCCTACTCTGCTTTACAAGAACTAATTAATATAAATAAGCTTAATATTAAAGTCGCTAAATAAGTTAAATACTTAACTAACAAGAACGCACCTGTTAGATAGATGTTATATTTAGTAGACAGCTAGCTACTAAATAATCCTCTCTCTCTTTTATTTTTTAAATTACACTTAGCTAGACTTAGCTCTTATTCTCTTATTTTCTTCTTTTATAAATATAACTAGATAGAATTTAATTATTTGATTTTAATTAGATAAATAGAATTATACTTTTTTTCTCTATACTTTTACTACTAGCTTTGTCTTGCTTTAGAGTAGGCCTAGTGTTACTATAACCTTATTAGGTCGGTTGTGTTATACACGTGTCTATTCTGTGTCTATAGATGTTTGCTTTTAGGCTTTAATTCTCTCTCTTTTAGAAATAATAATAAATTAATAAAACCTCTTTATAAAACATATAATATATAATAGTTATTACAAACTAAGTCGTACTAACACTTAACTATAAGTATACTTATTAAAGTATTTTATCTATTCTAGACCTGTCTTATTATTAGTCTAGCTATTACTTAATAACCTAGTTATATAGAAGACTACTCTTAGTATACTAACTAGTAAGGTAATTCTCTCTCTAAATAAAGAAATAGTTAAACTCTCTCTATTAATATAGACAACAGCTATAGCTTATAACCTCTAGAGCTTTTCAAATATTAAATCTAGTAGAGGTTAGACAGGAGTAGTAGGCTACTATAAGGTAGGCTAACTCATAGCTCTACTAATAAACATGTAATGTTTTTAGGCTACTTTTAACTATTAGGCTTCTACTGAAAACACTAAAACTTTAACATTATCTATATATTATAACTAAAATTAAATTATTATATATTCTAATACTAAAAACACCTAGACAGTAAACTCTTAGAGATTAGAGACTCTAAATTCAAACTCTATACTATACTAGAGACTAGAGCTATATATAACGAAACTACTACTATACTAAAGTAACAAAGGTAACTAAGTCTTAAAGAGTTAGTTATAGTAAGAGGTTTAAATATACTAGGTGTTTACTTAGAGATAAACTTGTTACTTAAACTAAAGAAGTTAAACTAAATGAATTAATAACTAAAGTAAGAGTTAAGTATAAAGCTTCTAAATAATAGCAGATAAACTAGTTATATATAGAACCTTTATTCTTATAGATCTGTCTAGATCTGTAGATCTCTTTAAATTCCTTAGAGATCTATTAGAGTCTATTATATTATTATAACTAAAGGAAACTCTTAGATTAGCTAGCTACTCTAGCTAATCTCTATTACCTATAACTACTTAATATATTATATCTTGTTCTGTTAGAGCGCTGTCTATACTTACTTGTTATATACTAATGTATAATATATAACACTATTCTCTTCTTAACTTAGCGTGTCTCTATACTTAAGTATAACCTAAGAAATGTTATTAGAAGACTAGTAACCTTCTTTCTCTTTTAATATACTATTTCAACTATAACTCTCTATTTAAAAGAAGAAGAAAGAGTAGTACTAACTTGCTAATAGTATTAAGGTAATATAAATTAAAATTATATTCTGTTTCTACTATAGTTCTTAAGATTACTAATATATTATAGATTCTGTATAGTCTAGTAGGTGTACTAAATGTATCTGTTCTAAATCGAAATATAGTAGTACTAATAATGCCTAGAAAGAAAAGGTTCCTAATAAGAAGAACTAGAAGTTACTAGATACTTAAGAAGAAAAGCTCTATAACAAGGAGAAGGAAGTAATAGCAAAGATTCTTTTTCTTTGTAAATAATAAAAGTTCTTATAGTGTTACTATAAGGAGATAGCAAGGCATAGCCTTAAGTTTATTAACAAACTTAATACTACTAAAGAATAGAAAAAGAAAGAAATAAAAGAACAGAAAGTAAGAGACAAAAGACAAGAGAAGGCTGCTAGGCTAGCAGCTCTTTCTACTTCTACCTTCTCTAACCTCTTTCTCGACCTAGGCCTTGATCTAGCTTTCTTTATATCTTTCTTAGCTAACTACAAGATATAGACAACTCTAGGTTTTAATAGTAGAAATCTAATAACTATCTAAGACTATAGAGGTTTAACCTAGGTTTCTAGGTATTCTCTAAGTATAGGTAATCTAACTACTTAATTAGGTACTTAATCTATTCTCTAATAATCTTATAGTTAAGAATCTTCTTAATGTTATATTCTATAGTAGAATTAATAGATTAGATTTCTATGAGTAGAGCTAGTAGTACTTCTAGTAGTACTAGTTTAAGTAAGAATATATAGAACACTAGATAGATATTTATAGTTCTTAGTAGTATAAGTTTATAATTTAAAGGTTCTTTAATATATTTGATTTTAAATAGTCTAAGCTTTTTATAGTCTAGTTTACTACTTAGTCTCTTTGTATTAATGTTTTTTTTAACTAAATAGATATTATCTCTCTCTTTTAATATTAGCTTCTAACTATATTGTTTGTTAAAGTAGTATATATTTCTTTCTACTATAAATTATAGTTCTAATATAAGTTCTTTATATAGTTCCTTGATTTTTAAGACCTAAACCTAAGTAAGTTAATTATTAATAAACATGTTTAGTAGTTCTTGACATATTACTAATTTATATCTAAAGTCAGTATAGAATAGTATAACAAGTATAGTTTCTGTTATTAAACTATTATATAAGAACTATACTAAAGGCAGTAGCTTAATCTAATTATTTTACTAGTAGTTTACATAGTATTACAAGTATACTTTAACTACTTGATTTATATGTTTATTACTTCTATTTGTCTGTAGGTAGAAAGCTGTTAATAGCTTTCTCTTTATACCTAGACACTTAGTAAGAGCTACCTAGAATTTTAAGGTAAAGAGCTTGTCTCTGTCTAAGAATATCTTCTCAGGTAGTCTATGTCTTAAGACTACTTCCTTTAGAAATATAAATACTAATTCCTCTGCTATACTTGACTTTATATATATAGTACTAAGATTATATACTTTGTGAGTTATTTTATAATAACTAGAATTAAATTATATTCTACTTCTGTTATTAGTTCTTTAGATTTTAGTAGTTTAATAATAAAATTCTAAGATATTCATTTCTAAGATACTTGTAGTATTAGAGTAGTATCTATCTGTCTATAAGGTATATAGTAGAAAACCTTGTTTCTAGTACAGGTATTATACTCTAATATTACTTCCTGACTACTACTAATAGATAATTAATATAGTAGTATTCTTTTATTCTCTAGAGAGTTTAGCAAACTCTCTAGTAGCTATATACTAGAGTAGTATAGTATTCTCTAATAAATTCCTTTATATAGAAGTTAGAGACATATAGTTTTCTGTTTATATACTATTCTTTGTTGTTTTAATTATTTGTTACTCTGTAAACGTTAATAAGGTCTCTACTATTTAGTAGGTCTTTTAGTATTAGTTCTCATTTAGCTAGAGATAAACGCTCTTCCTCTTAGAGTCTCTAAATTTTCTTTGTCTATAGATTATTAGCTTCTTTTGCTGTGATTTCATGTACTATTAGAGCTAGGTCTCTATTGTCAAGGATTTGTAGTATTAGTATATACTAATATTCTTTATTGTCCTTGTATTCTAGTTTCCTACTAAGAGTATTAGCCTAAGGGTTTAACCTTTCTTTAATATAATAAATTACTATTTTGAATCTAGCAAGGTCCTAAGACTACCTAGTAACTCTTTAGTTACTAAGTTCTTTAGATGTTATAAATATATAAAGATTCTTATAATTAGATATTCTAAGCAATAGGTTAAGTAGAATGCAGAAGACATAATATAGGTCTTGCTAGCTTTTTTATACAAAGAACAAGGTATAGTTTTAGAACTAGTTGTTTTAATTCTTTAGGAAAGATATAATTATTCTCTTTTTTTATTGTTCTAATTAGAGGTTATAATAAAAGAAAGAACAGGTTACTAGCTTTCTAACAATGTTTTTTAAGTTGTACTTAAGTATAGAGACACGCTAGGCTAAGAAGAAGATAGTGTTATAAATTATATATTAGCATGTAACAAATAAAGTCTATATAGCGCTCTAATAGAACAAGTACATTAACAAAGACTCTATAGTAGAAAGAGTTAGATAGAATAGCTAGACAACCCGGGGATTTCCTTGTGACTCAGTTAGACAGATCACGTGATAGATCCAAGGATCTTAGAGAATAAAGGTTCTATATATAACTAGTACATCTGCTATTAGATAGTAGCTTTATACTTAACTTACTTTAGTTATTAATTTATCTTGTTTAACTTCTCAAGTTTAAGTAACAAGTTTACCTCTAAGTAAACACTTAGTATATCTAATAATATATAATTTATAATACTATTCTCTTCTTAGCCTAGTGTATCTCTATACTTAAGTATAACCTAAGAAATATTATTAGAAGGCTAGTAACCTTCTTCTTCTTTTAATATATCAACTAAGACTTAGAAATATAAATAATATATTCTTTTTTATAAAACTATATAGTTCTATAGTTCTACTATTATATCTTGTTTCAACTATAAGTAATATTACTAAAAATATCTAGTTCTAAATAATAAATCTCAAAGGTGCAGAGAATATATTTATTATAGTATAAAGTATAATACTCTTAAGGCGTTAGTAGCTAATCTCTAGAACCTTTATTTAGAGAAGAATTATCTAAAGTTTAAAAGAGACATAGCCTTCGAGGCAGCTATAGCTAGTTTAGCTTATGTTCACAAGCTTGAATAATACTAACAGAAATTATATAATTATAGAATAGATATATTATATTATAGATTAAGAACCCCTAATAAGCTTAATACTACTAAAGAGTAGAAGAGAAAAGAAAAGAAAAGAAAGAAAAAGAACAAGGCAAAGGAGAAGATTAGGTATCTAGCTACTCTCTGTTAATTAATAACTATATCTAATATATATTATTTAGACTATTCTTCTAATGTTTTAGACCTGTTCTTTTTTACTGCCTTTCTATCTAACTACAAGATATAGACAGGCCTAGGTTTTAATAATAGAACTTATAAAGTTCTACTAAAAACTAGTTAAAGTTCTTCTTTAGTTCTTAAGTATATTCTAAATATAAGTAGTATAACTATTTAATTAGGTACTTAACCTATTCTCTAACAACTTTATAGTTAAGAATTCTCTTAACTTTATATTTAGTATTTAGGTTAATAGGCTAGATTTCTGTGAGTAGAGCTAGTAGTACTCTTAGTAGTACTAGTTTAAGTAGAGATATATAAAGCACTAGATAGATATTTATAGTTTTTAGTAGTAACAGTTTATAATTCAGAGGTTCTCTAATATATTTAATTTTAAATAACCTAAGTTTCTTGTAATCTAGCTTACTACTTAGTCTTTTTATGTTAATGTGTTTTCTAACTAGGTAGTCTCTATCTCTCTCTTTTAATATTAGCTCCTAACTACGTCGCTTATTATAATAGTATATATTATATTCTACTATAAATTTTAACTACTCTAGAAGTCTTTTCTATAGTTTCTTAGGTTTATAGACTTGTATTTTTGCTTGCTTATTATTAATAGTCTTTATTAGAGGTTCCTGATATACTACTAATTTATATCTGTAGTTAGTATAGAATAGTATAACAAGTATAGTTTCTGTAGCTAAACTGTTATATATAAACTATACTAAGAGTAGAAGTTCTACCTAATTGTTTTATTAGTAGTCTATATATAAGCGTAGGTACACTTCTATAACCTGATATATTTATTTAGCTCTACTATTTATCTAGGAGTAGAAAGCTGTTAATAGCTTTCTTTTTACACTTAGCTACTCTATAAGTACTGTCTAAAAGTTCAATATAAAGAGCTTGTCTCTGTCTAAGACTATCTCTTCTAGTAACTTATATATAGTAACTATGTTTTTTATAAATATATAGGCTAGGTGTTTAGCTGTACTAGCTTCTATGTATAGTATAAGTATTATATATTTTGTAAGCTATTCTATAATAACTAGAACTAAGTTATACTTAACTCCTGTTACTAGATTCTTAGATTTTAGTAGCTTAATTATAAAATTTTAAGATATTAACCTCTAAGATATTAGTAGTATTAGAGTAGTATTTATCTGTCTATAAGAACTGTAGCAAGGAGCCTTGTTTCTGATACAGGTATTATATTCTAATATATCTTTCTTGACAAGTCTGTCTAAGCTTTGTTTAAAGCTATATAACGGTTTTAGGCGAAGTCTAGTTCTTCTAATTCCTTGATGTCTATAGGCTAGCAGCTTATGTTATTCTTTAATAAGTTTCTTTCTAATTGTTTCTAAGACAAATATCTTGCTATTATAGGTTACAAGACTCTTAGGTGTTATTTTAACCTTTATAGAATATATTATTATATCTTTAGAGTATATATTATATACTACTCTATTCTTATTTTCAGGTTATTGCTCTTAGTATAACGTGATTATATACTAAGTCGCGTACAACACTAAGTCGTGTACTTTTTACTTATATACTACTTTAAATCTTGATTAAACTACTATAACATATAAAATTAATTAAAACTACTCTAAATATAATGAACTAGATATATCTACAGGCTTCTAGTAAGTTTATATACTATAACTAGCTTTTCTACAAGTGCTACAGCGTTGTATAGTTAATTTTTCTCTATTTTAATTTCTCTCTCTAGAGTACTTATTAGTCTTAATTTACTTATCTACCTCCTTCTAAGCTAAAAGATTATATATATTCTCTATAGTAAGTACACCTCCTTTATATATATAAGTCTTTTTAGCTTTACAGCGTTTGCTAAGAGCTTTATTTGTAACTTAAAGAGTTCTAACCTTAGCAGCTAAAAGAGTGTTCTTATAAGCTAGAATCTCTGTACTATTTGCTAATACAGCTACTGTCTGGAAAATTAGTATTAGCGAGCTTTCTTAATAACATATAATTTAGCTTTTAACAAGAGCTGTCTATAAAAGAGTCTCTACTAGGTTATAAGGTATCTAGGAGACCTAAGAGTTAGTATAGGCAAATAAAGTACTAGAGAGTATTAGAGTCTATAAGTTAACATCTAGCTTAGAGATCACAGCCTAAGAATCTAGAGGTACTAGACTAGCTCTACGAAACCTGGCTTTAGTATTTTAAGTTATAATTAACTAGAACTTAACTTTAGTAATGTAGTTAATATAAGCTTTAATAAAAGTCTTAATTTGTTCTCTATACATGTGTTTAAAAATACTAAAATACTTGACATTAAGTAGCTAGGTTAGATAAGAGGAGTAAGGAGGTAGACAAAGAGTAATAATATTGTTTACCTTATAATACTCTTGGAATTGTACTAACTTACAACTCTTATATCTATCTAGAACTAATATATAATATAGCTTCTTTGCTTAACTATAAGTATACTTATTAAAGTGTTTTATCTATTCTAGACCTGTCTTATTATTTGTCTAGCTATTGCTTGTTAGTTTAATAACCTAGTTATATAGAAGACTACTCTTAGTATACTAACTAGCGAGGTAATTTTTTCTCTAAACTACTAAAAATAGAGAGATAGTTAAACTCTCTCTATTAATACAGACAATAGCTGTAGCCTATTCCTAATTGCCTAGCTAGACAGCCTTGCCTCTGCTACGTTAATTAGTATATATAACTACTATTCTAGGACAGATAACACCTATTATAAATCTAGTCTTGTTAAAGTTATAGAAATCACAGTTCTGAATTCTATATTTAGCCTGTATATCCTCTATAAGTTAAAACTATACTCTAATAAGCTTAGAATCTTCGCAAAGAGCTCTTTGAAAGTTATAGACATAATTAAAACATGTCTTTAACTCTAGTTATTGTTATATAAATTATTATATTTATTAGGTTCTACTATATTCTGCTTAATATAACACAAGTATATTATTTGCTATATCTTCTATACTAAGTAATTGGAGTGTAAATCCTTGTATATCTAAGTCAAGTATATATTAAATAATTACCTTCTCTTTGAGTTTAGTTAACTTTGTATAATTAGGTTAAGTTTCTAAGCGAGAAGGTCAGCTAGCTATTCTATTATATAAGGAGGTTTCAGAGACTTTATAAAGCTTTACAGCCTTATAACAACTAAGTCTTTTTGTAGTTTAAATAGCTTTAATAGCTAAAATTATTCGTACTTCTTGTGTTTGAATCTCTATTAGTAGTTGTTAAGAAAATACATGTTTAAGTAAAAAGGTAGTAAAAATTAAAAAAGTACGCGACTCGGTGTATAATCACGTTACTTCTTTGGTTTTTGTAGACTATAGTTCTTTGAGTTATATAGTAGTAATCTTATAGATTATAAAACCTAAGTCTCTATTGTCAAGAAACTTCAGTATTAGTATATACTAATATTCTTTGTTATTCTTGTATTCTAGTTTTCTACTAAGAATATTAGCCTAAGTATTTAACGTTCTCTTAATATAATAAATTACTATTCTAAATCCAGCTAACTTCTAGGACTACTAAGCAAGTCTGCGATTACTAAGTTCCTTGAATGTTATAAATATAAAGAGATTCTTATAATCAGAGAGAGCTGTTAGTAGATACTTTATACTCTAGATATATATTCTCTAATACTATAGAGCTAGAACTATAGCAAGAAGTTTCTTCTTAAATATATAATAGTTTTACTAGACAGAGTCTAAAGTTTTAGAAAGGTATAGTACTGTTCTTCAAGGCGACTTATACTAAGTAAATAGTATACTATAAAAAGAGATTAGAAAATAATAAGAGTAAGAAGAAGTAATATTATATACTAGGATTTATTCTTACTCTTATTAAGAGAGTATAGAGAGTGTAGTAGACTTATACTATAGTAATATTTTTAGTAGATATATTATAAGTAGAGTATAGAAGTTAAAGTAGCACTTTAAGAGATACTACTTTAATTTATATATATGTATTATTTAATTATTTAAATAATATAATAAAGTAGTCTAAGTGTTTAGATTAAATTTATTATTTAGTGAAAATTAAATAATATCCTTTAATAATATAATTCAAATATACTCTTAGTATCTAATAAAATAGATGTTTCTATAACTTTCTAACAAGTTTATATATTATAACTAGTTTTACTACAAGTACTATAGCATTATATAGTTAGCTGCCTCTTATTTTGTCTACCTTCTCTAGAGTATCTATTGCGTTAAATCTATGTATTAGCCTCTTTCTAGGCTAAAATATTATATATATCCTTAATAGTTAGTATACTTCCTTAACAAATATAATCTTTTTTTAGTCTAGTACTACTTACTTAATACCTTGTTAGTAGTTTAAAGAGTATAGACCTTAGTAAGTAAAAGATTATTATAATATACTAAGAGCTCTGTCTCCTTTGCTAACAATATAACTATACTAAATATCTGTGTTAGCAAGCTTCCTTAATAAAGAGTAATATACTTTTTAACTAAAGTCGTTTATAAAAGAGCTTTAAATAAGTTAGTTCTAAGGTATTTGTAATACCTAAGAGTTAGCGTCGGCTAAGAGGAGACTAGTAGGTAGAGGAGTTTATAACTTAATATCTAACTTTAATAATACTACCTAAGAATTAAAAGAAACTAGACTAGCTCCACAGAATCTAGCTTGTGTATTTTAGACAGTTATTAACTATAAGTAGGCTACTTTAAAAGTAATAAGAAACATAACCTTAGTAATATAATAAATATAAGCTTTTATAAACCCTTTGATTTACTAGCTATATATTTATTTTAAAATACTAAAACACCTAACATTAAGTAGTTAAGTTAAATAAGAGAAATATAGAGGTAATCTAAGAGTTATATTACTATAAGTTTTGTAATACTCTTAGAATATCATTAATTTATAACTCTTATAGCTGTCTAAAACTAGTATTTAATATATACTCTTTGCTCTAGTAGTAGTGTATTTGTTAAAGTGTTTTATCTATTCTAAACCTATCTCGTTGTCTCTCTATCTATTTTTTGTAGGTTTAATAATCTAGTTATAAGAGAGGCCAGTTTTAGAGTACTATTTTATAAGGTAATAGATGTCTTTAATAATTAGAAAAGAAGAAATATTACTCTCTTTGCTATTAATATATATAATTACTGTCGCCTATTATCTATTACCTAGTTATACTCCTTTAGCTCTACTATATTAATTAGTATATATAACAACTATTCTAGAGCAAATCTAGTCTATTATAAAGCTAGTCCTGTTAAAGTTACAAAAATTACTATCTATAATACTATTTTATTTATATATTCTCTACTAGTTAAAACTATATACTAATTAGCTTAGAATTCCTATATAAAGCTCTTTAATAGTTATAAATATAATTAAAACATGTTTTTAAATAATTAACAATTACTTCCTCTTCTAGTTTAGTTAACTTATAACCTACTAGTTAATAATTACTATAGAATAGTTAGCTAGTCATTTAAGTATATAGTATAAGTTTAGGAACATTATAGGTTTTAGTAGTCTTTTAATAACTTAATTTTTCCAAGAATTAAATAGCTTTAATAGCTAAAGTAATTTATACTTTATTAGTTTAATTTTATATTATTAATTATTAAGAAAACATATATTAGAGTAGTAGAGTAGTAAACCTAGTAAAAGTATTTTATAAGGTAATATACGTCGTAAGGTAGTAAACTAAATTATACTTGATTTATACCCTTGTTTTTAATACTGTCTATAAACCTTGAATTAAATATTCTAGCGTCTTCTAGTAGGTTATATAGCTAGATGTACTTAAAGAATTCGCGTTTAATTAGTCTATTAACTTCTTGTTACTAGAAGTACTTAAATTAACTAAAAGTAGAGATAGTAGAAGTAGAAGTAGTATCTTTAGCGAAATAGATGTTACAAACCCGAAACCACGGGTCCGTGCGCTACAGGGCATTTATTACTTAAATCATTAGAATTCTAAATACTATTTAGTTTAATTAGAAGTAGACTACCTATAGCGCTTTACAAGTATAGTAACCTAATGTTCCTGCTTTAAAATTAACTTATTTATCTAATTCTATAGTATCTTTTCTCATTTCTCTGTTATAGCTTAGTATATCTTCTTGTTTGTAGGTTAGTGTTAACGTCTATAAAGAGCCTGTTTTATCTACTACTAGCACTTCTCTATAGAATTCATGTTAGGTAAAGTAGAGGAATAAGCTATTAATATAATTCTATACTTAGTATAAAACTTTATATAATAGTTTATAGTAGATTTATATCTATATACTAGGTTACTATTCTCTATAAATAGTAGTTCTATAGTTCCTTGAGGTTAGAGAGTATAAGTAACTAGGGCAAAGGCTGTAAGAATACCTTAGATAAATAGTTCTAAGAGTTGTATAAGGTAATCTTATTATAAAAAGACACTCTACAGAAGGTGCAGGGGGTACAGTGCTGCTATTAGTTGCCTGAGCAGCTGGAGCTTGTTAGGACAGAGAGGGATTTATGCCTGTCTAGAGTTGCTAGAACTAGTATAAGGTAGGAAAATTTATACGTTGATTTAGCTAAGAGGCAGGGTTTAAAGGGTTTGTGTTTTGTTGAGTGTTTTAAGGCGTCTAAGAGAAGCTTTAAGAGGTGCTTTAAGTAATAGCCTAGGGAGTGCTTTGAGAATTGCCTTAAGGAGTGCCTTAAGGTTAAGCTTCTTAAGGTTAAGTAGGTTGAAAAGAATCTCTGTATTAAAAGAAGGAGTTATACATCGTCTTGTGTTGTTAATTAAACCTTGTTGAATTTATGTCTCTATTCTTTATAATAGCTAATATTTCTGTGTCTGTTTATTTAACTAGGTCAACCTCCTTAAGTATATTAACAAGTGCTGTAGCTATATATACTTTCTTGCTGTCTATCTCAATCTATATACCTTAACAACAAAGTGTCTTGTGTAGCTTAGTAACTTAGGATCTGTTAGCTGTTGTAAAGTAATCTTTATCTCAGCCTTTAAAGTCTTCTTGAAAAGTAGCTTAAAGTACTTTATTGTTGTCTTTCATCTAGTTATATTTGTTAATATACTTAGCAACAAACTTTGTAAGGTCATCCTTACTAAGCTCTCTTAGTAGCTCTATTAGTTCAGCTATGTTGTGACTAAGCAAGGTCGGGTAGAGGTTTAAGAGTAGGGTGTAGAGGTGTAGAAAGCCTTGGATTCCAGCTCTTCCGAGGTTCGAGAGTATTTGTAAAGTTAAAGTAAGAGGTAAATTCACTGAATATTATAAGAGCATAGTAAGGGTAAGAATGAGGGTATAAGGGTACTAACAGTAATTAGGTTGTAAGTGTTTAGTCTTTGTAATTCTAGTACTTCTAGAACTTGATCCGAGAAGGCGCTCTATATATACTTGTTGTAGTAGTAAAGTATAAATCCACAGTCTAAGAGAGAGACTTTACTCTTTAAGTTATAATACTACTACACTGTATTAACATATACTACAATCCAAGAAAGAGCAGAGGTAGTTAACAAGTGTATCTAATCTATACACGCTCACTAATTAGTGTTAGTATAACTTAGTAGTTATAAAGTATAATATAATAAGTAGTTGTATTCCTATATCTTTATTATATAAAGAGTAAAGGTAAAGAGAAGTCGGATTCTGTGAGCTTAAGTATGTGAGTAGCAAGCTACTTATATAAGCCTAAGCATGTAGATCAACTAAGCTGTTGTAGAAGGTGCTATTTACTAAGAATATATAACGACATAAACTAAGTTAAAACTAGATCTTATTATAAATTAATCTAGAATAAAACTAACTTAACTCTAGTATATCTCTAGTTTAATCTAGAACTAAAACTAGACTTAATACTATATTATACTATAATTCTTAGCCTCTATTTAAATAAGATTAAAGATTAACTAAGTATTAACCTAGTAAAAGCTACTATAAGCTAGTGTTAAACTAGTATTAAGATAAAGTTAAGGAGAAAAGTAAATAAAAAAAGTAGAAAAAAAATACTTGAATTTAAAACCACGTGACTACGCGCATGCTACGTGGCTATAATACTTTTGGTTATTATACTCTATTCTATTAAATACTCGAGTCTTGCTTCTATAGATTTTACTAACGATTCTACTAACGATTGTTCCACTGATTGTTCCACCAACTCAGATAACGTCATTTCATATGTATATGCTTTGCTATAATTAGTTGATCGATCAGTCAGAATCTGTAAGGAATGTTAGTTCAGGAAGTACGCTTGGAAACAGTATATACTACAACGACAGCAACAAGTGCTAATAAATCTAGGATCTCTGATTAGCTATATAGTTAATTCGTAGCGTCTAATTTGTTAGGTCGAAAATCCGACCGTAAAAGGTGTGTGTATCGTTGAGAAATAGGGGGGTTGTTGAGCTGCCAACGTGGAAGAACGAGACTGCGACGGCGATTGACGACGGTCGCTTGGTCACTTAGACGCTTACTATACTATGCAGATACGTTATTTTAGAAATTACACGTTGAAACAGTATATACTACAATAGTAAATATAATTCGAGGCTTCTAATTCGTTCTATTCAAAGTCCGACCGCAAAATATGTCTATATTATCGTCGAGTCTTAACAATAGAAGAGACTAGAAATTCCATCGAAGGCCTGATACTAAAGACATACAATGCCCATTTACAATCGATTCTACCAGCTATAAACTCGATGTAAACGACTATACAAACGTGTAATGCGGTGAACGACAGCGGAGATGACAAACCCAAGCGCTCGTTAGTTCGAGAGAAAAGCCGACGAAATACATCGCGATACTATACAGTAGGCTTGATCCGACGACAACTCGTCAGCTTCTAAATGATGTTCTTCGTCCATGACCTCAACCAGAACCCGAGAGAAACGTCGATATTTTCTCATCTAACCACTTGGCATCAACTGAATTCTTCCCGCTTCCGCCCATATGTCCCCAAATCGCCAGAATTGCATCAAAAGCCCCGTTCTTCAAATACCTAACCTCATTCTCCCCATTCTCCGGTGGAAAATATTGATCTGTCTTGCTCGGCATAACCAGCACCTTCGCAGTAATCTCCTCCAACGCCTTTCTGTATCTTCATCTCCAGCAACAGCCCCAACATCCCCGGCTTGCCACATCCCCGCCAGCACTATCAAGTCTTCCGGATCCCAACTCTTGTGAGCCGCCTGGCCCATCGGCGGATGCAACCACTCTTGCAAAGTCTTCGCACCTAGTCCCCTCCAGAGCTCGTGCCTGAACCATTCGGCGCTTGTCAGCCACGTTGCGTAAGCTCTACCGAAAGCTCGCAATCCTTGGACGGGCGTGACACTGTTCTGTCTGGAGCCGCCTTGATCATCTTGACTGGCGATCAGGGCGGAAGTTGGGCCCTCAAGGAAGGCATAGTTGTATCCGGAGGTTGTGGCGCTACCACAAATGACCCCAGCGTGTTTGAGGAAGGGGGATGATCCAGTGCCATACCTTACAGCCCGATAGTAGGCTTGTTAGCCGCCCATTAAGAAGCCTATTACTGCTTCGAGACTTTCAAGTTTGAAGTGTTGGGTGAGAAGAGTGTACTGTGCATTGATCAATCCTATTGTTGCAATTGAATTTCGAAAATACACTCTAGAAAACGAGAGGGACAAGCAACTACTTAGGTACTTACTTGATACCGCAGAGAGTAGTCCTTAGGAAAATCCTCATCATTGGATGGACTGGAACTCTCCCGTTCCCAAGCATAGCAACAACTATCACATTGTACTCTTTCAAAGCCCCAGACGTGAAATTGAGAGTTGTGTTTATACGCCCCGCAAATAAATAGGTATGAGAACTGTTTCTTTCTCAGAAGTGGGGTTGAATGAGCGGTAGGCAACTTTCATATCTTTCGTAGTTCTGCCAACGAACTTGAAGCTTGGAATTGAGTAGAACTCAGCCCCAGTGGTATCGTAGGACATTGTGTGGGTAAAATTGTTGAAGTGTGTTCTCTCCCTCTTGACTGCTGATGGTGTACCCCACGATCCAGGTGGGTGGGACCCGCACCCCACATCTGGATATCCGCCTACGTAGTTATAAATCCCTTCTCCTCAACAAATCTCAACTTTACTTTCTTTAAGTCACCTTTTAGAGGCTGTATTCCAGGCGGATGTCTCTCCACCGCTTTCCGAACCTACTTTTATTTTGGAAAATGTACTTGGAGCAATTGTGTGCTGGATATCACTTACACCAAGATCCTGCATAGCAATCACAAAAGAGGAGACCGTTGAATCGTGACTAACGCCATTTTTATAGAAAGTAATGACTCCCAAGACAACTGCTGCTGCGCTCGCTAGTGCTGAGAGACCGTATGCGATGAAGAGGTTTCGTGGTTGGTAAAGGTAAACTGTTTCGGGATTGCTGGTTGTTATGTTTGCAGTCTCCACGGAACTATTCGCATTCAGTCAAAATATGGACACAATTAAGAGCGTTCGGGTAGTTACCATAAGTCCTGCCGACTCAAGAAACTCAAAGTGAGTTCAAGAAGAACTCTTCGATATGCTGGGAGAAAGAGATATTCCGAAACCTTTCAGCTGACGGTAAGTTTATCGATAGCTGAGGCCAAGCACTTTCAACCATTCCTCTGAAAGACGACTGGATCTGAACTGAATTCGCAAGATCTGTCGAGAAGATCAAGGAAAATTGTTTGGTGCCATTGAACATTCTCCTCTTCTCTTGTTGACTTAAACCATGTTGGCTGTCCCATAGTACGTTACTTACAGACCCCTGGGCATGATTTACAACTAAATCAAACACCATATTAAATGGGAAACTTTGAAATCCGCTTGCGGTACAGTCACGCAAACCAACCTCTAATGGGTTTAGCCACTGCCTTTTGACTTCTTTAATGTGCCCAATTCTGGACACAAATTCAACTGTGAAGCTCAAGAATTCTGAATCTGGCAATCGAAAAAGTCGACAGGTCGATGCTGTTTTGCATAATTCTTGATTAAAAATAACAGCCGATTAGCAGCAATAGGCCGTTGTTGCATATAAGCCAATGGGTACTGGGTGGATGGGTCATTTTGTTGGCTCGCAACGGCCATTGGCATGATTCGTGGTGCGGCTGCAAAATATCCAATCTCCCCTCTGCAGTGAGAATGATCCCGAGAATTAAGGTATGTCCATTCTAGATTTTCTTCATCCAGGTGGAACGTGGTAGGGGAAAATCCGTCGTTGTCAAAATTCATACCCGCTGGGAAGGGAAAACCTTCTAAATCGGCCGCATTGAGCATCAATTCAATGAGCTCGGATCTGGAAGTTGCGTTTGCAGGACTGTATCTCAACAGTGGAACATGAGTGGTGAGGTTATAAGACAGATCTAGACTTCTAACACCGACTGGTGGAGCAGGAGACAGGGCCTGGCCAGAGACAGCAACCGCGGATACCATTTTGAGAACATATGATATTTTATCAAGTGATTGTTGCAAGCCATGATCAAATAGATCCAAATTAGCAACATCGGATGTGATAGTACTGAATTTCTGAGTTTGAGTGACCGATAATCAGGACGGTGTAAATAGAGACGATATAGGCAAGAGCCTGATAATGTCAGTAAGACTGTAAATTAGGAACGAGACGCGAGTATTAGCTTAACCTACCATAGATTCAGTGCCATCAAAGTACTGACGGGCGCTCGCTTCACGATCTCATAGCTCGGAAGTGACACTATGTTGCTAGATGCGCTGACAGCATCATTAATAGCCCCCAGAGAAAGCGCTTCGAATCGTAATACTCTCCATACGTATTGGGTGTAAGCAACCCCAACTGCGGTGTTCAATAAAGCATTCACTCCAATGGCGAATGCATTTCCTGCACTTGAGCGGGAAATTAATATAAATGAAGTTCGTGGCTGGATGATATGGATTTCACTCACTTCAATGCCCATTGTTGTCTCGTGGCGCTCCCAACAGTGCGGCCATCAAGCTTCAAATAGTATCCATGATGACCGACCGCCAAGAGAATACCGAGGAGAAGTGATGCAAGCATTGTGGTTGGAGACAGCCAATGGATTCCATTAATTGGGAGGCTTTTCCTTCTTGGTAAAGGCGAAGGTGGTTCATCCTCAGTAGATAACTCATAGTTGTGTCTATTTGAGATATGACCAGAAATAATGCACGACATGGGTAATGATGGATGCATACATGGCCCAAGGTTCTAGCTCAATATTCTCTAGTCGGATTTGGCTCTCTTCCGGTACATCTGTTGAAGTCATAGTTATCGTCGAAGACGCTCGCGAATCCTTCTCTAGTCTTCCAGACTCTACATCTTGGAGCGGAACAGACATGACAATCTTTCATTCAAATTGGCACCCTTGGAACATGAGAATTGGCTGGCCTTTGAAAACATGTGCGCCGTCGAGTATAAAATGCTTTGGACGGCAATCGTGTGTGAATCGTCCTTGCATATCAATAGCAAGCATCCTAGGAACTCCCCCTTTCAACTACCGGAGCAAGCTGAAACGATGCAGATACAACATCGTAATCGTTACCAAAAAATACCGGGGGAAATATGAATGCCACAGTGGTTTAGCCTAATATTCTCAGCACATCGTAAGCTGGTACCATTTTGAAGATCAGTCCTATTGTGGGGAATTAATATAGCTGACGAATAATGAGATCGTGGCTGAGTGCAGACATCGAAAAGGATTTTGACTTGGGTTTCGTGACACCCTCCTAGCAAAAAGGGAGCCCAGCAATAGCTCGGGTAATGCTGCTGGACGTACTTTTCCCTTGGGCTTGGGACAACCAAAACAATTGTACGAAAAGAGCTGGGAATAAGTCAGAAGCCTACGAGGTTTTGTGAAATACATTTCATTCTCTGAGACCCGTTAGCCGAAGTTTTCATCGCGTTGTGTTTCCACCTTTTCTTTTTGATATGCTATCGGTATCTGAGCCCGCCACACCCACGAACCCTACAGAATCTTCAGATACTGTGAAGGGATACTTGTCGTTTCTTGCTGAAAAGTCCTCCCCGCTTCCTCAACAGAGTTCTGTGTTGTCACTTGATTCGCCGAACTAACTTCAAACTGCTTAGACCTGGTAGTTTCTCTCGCCGCTTCAATCACAGTATCAGTCCCCTCCCCAATCAAACTACTCCCTTTTATCGACCAAATCTCCACCAGCTCAAGAGCCCTTTGACGTATCAACTCGTCTTTACAGACCATACGAACGAGAGATAGACTTCCGACGGCCGTCTCGAGAAACAAAAAAGGTCTCATTTCCAACCTGCCCGTCTTATTAGACTCAAAGCCAACCGTCAACGCCGCAACCATCGTTATGATATCTTCTGACTGTCTGCATATGCTGGCAAAAGACATACTGGGAAGAAAGCTAGAGATGAACATTCGAAAAACTAGCTCAAATGCCTGGAATGAGATGTTGAGGATATATGCGCGTACTAAATTTCCACTCGAAGCCCTCGAAGCCCTCGAAGCACCCATCTTCAAACCTTCTAGTTCGATGATAGAAAAAAATGAAGGTTTGCAGTGAGCTACCTCATCGCGCAAAACTTGCATCTCGTGAAACATATCCGGGGGAAGTTGATTTGTCGATCTGGATTCGGATCTCTTCAAGGTTCCTAGTAAATGACATCCCCAATTCAGTAACTTGTTGCATTTTATCCAAGCTTCATCCACCCCGTTATAAGTGTTCGGTAAACATGGGGCGTTTCCGGAACGTTCTTCAGGTGTGGTCAAGGTGAAGAGAGGTTGGCTGAAATTGCTGGAGAAACTCAACGATACGTCCAAACCGGCAAAAGATTCCATAAGCCTTCGGACTTCATCGAGTGGACGAAAGTTCAGATTCGACCCCCTTTGTTTGTTGACTGCCCTCTGATGCCATTCTCGAAGGATCACAATTCCTGCTTTTGCATGCCGGTGAGCCGTTGTGTAATCCCCTCTGGCAATTTCGATAGCATAGAAAAGAGAGCAACAGGTCATCACTGTTTCCATGCATGGATTTTCTTCTTTTGCGAGATAGTTTTGCACCAAATTTAATGCTTTGTTGTATTGCAGCATATATCGGTGGTCTTGAACATATGCTTGGGGGTTTCGGGCTCGTATGGATACCTCTCGATGAACAGCACCTAAAGCCACTGCAACAAATTAGCATCCGTTTTTCTCGACTCGGGAGTTAGGAGCAATGATTAAGGGTGAAACCTGCTCCCAACCACTAAAAACCAGGATCGCAAAGAGAGGAACAAATGGAAAAGTTGCATACGGGCACAAGAACGTGCGACATTCTCTTCATGGATTCGAGGTAGCATGATATCGTTCCAAAAAGGATAGCTGGAATATGCGGCGCAATCCGGGACAGTGCCAATGATAAAATGTTGGAAAATGTCCTTCTCGGCATCATTTACAGGAGATCGAAACGGAACGACCGCCATGGGACTTGGGGCTTTTAGAGAAGGACTGCAACTCCCACAACAGGGACACCTGGGGGCGGGTTCGAGCTCGGATGAAGGACGGATGATGTCCGAGTAAACATGCTTCCTGGTACGAGATCAGTGTTTTGGGATAGCAGTAGGACTGCTCAAAGGTAATTTACCAACAGAATTTACACACAGGATGGTTTCCCACCTGATTTGTTGAAATGATAGCCCGTGAGGCTTTTCGGATCCTGCTAGGGGCTTGTCCCGGTACAGACACAGTTGGCGACTCGTTTGGCCTAAGGACAAATGTATGAAAACCGTGAGAATTATCGGATTCGACATGCTGGTAGCCGCCACATTGAAGGCCAGCTCTAGTACATCTCCTACAATGAGGGCGTTCTTCCCCGCATTTCAACCTTCTTGTTCTGTTGTAGAGAAGTTATTAGCGACCAACAATGGACCCTATGAATGCTTATGTAGTAAATGAACGAACCTGCATGTCGAACAACCCGTACTCGACCGTGGGGTTGCCTTCTTCTTCCTCTTTTCCATGGCGGTACAATTCGCACACCCAGCTGGGATATCATGTGAGAGGTTATACCCGATTGGCCATACGCATGCATCGACTATGTAGGTACGGGATGGACACTTGTGTAGTAACAATCTTCCAAACCTCACTCAGGATCTAATTCCGGTTTTGATTCCTCAGTCATTTGTCTTTAACGGCACGGGAAGAGACCCCACGGCGTTGAAGAGTTGCATTTAGCTATTCTTGGTTAGCATAGTTCCCAATCTATCTGCGCCTGCAGCAAGGTATAACGACCGGAGAAATTCCGTTCCCAACCCATGAAAACGAGGAAGGTCATGTGAGGTATTATCATCAAAAGAGACATAGAAGTGCTGGGAATGAAGACCCGATTTTTATGAATAAGTATGGACAATGATGGATATGAAATACTTGAGTTGTGCAAAGAGCGAGTCGCAAACGAGGCTATGCTTGTGGCTATGGTGGGGGGATATATTGTTCTACCTTCCTGTGTAGGACATGAAGGATTATCGAATGGGCTAAAGAATTGATTCCATATATCAACCTACCCGAGTCAATCCTCCCACGACACAATGGCAGCAGCATTTTGACACTAGTGTCGTAGGCGTTCTTCCCTCTGTCGCCGAAACTTGGAAGTTTCGGCAAATATACTAACTCGAGAGCAAGAAACTACAGGGGCATGATGGAAGAATATCCTGTGGTGCAGAATATCTATAGAATATGGGTACGTTCGCGAAGAAGGATTGCAAGGTGGGCTGGCGGGTTGAGTTGAAGACTTGACTAGGCTGTTCCACCCGAGGATCTCAACAGATTTTGATAAACAAGCACGCGCATATAATTCGATACTCAGAGCTGCGCAACGCAAGACTAGGCCAAGAGACGATCCAAGCAGTATGGAGTAGAGCAATGGTAATTGGCAACTGATAGCGTTCGGCACGCAAGTTGAAGCAACTGTCCAGTCGGACGAGGAGCCAGACTTAGCCTCGAGAGTCGCGAGCTCAACATATGTAACGTAACATCAGAATTTATAAACTATACTCGTACCAAAATTTCAAAGTTTAAAACATGTAGAGCCGGCGGTAAGTTGCGCATTCACAGAACTGTTGAGTTCTCATTTGCATCCATTCCAGCGCCCGAAAGGTGTGCTCTAGAGCACAAGATAGAGGAAGACTCGATCGTGGCAGACACAGGCACCGAAGTTCGGATACAAGTGCGCCCAAGTACACCCACAATAAAGCGTGCTCAATACAATTTAAATGAAGAAGAGAAGAAAAAGTCGAAAAGGCGCGCCCGCAAATTCTCTTTTGTACCTTCCGCGCTAACGCTTAGCCGCGCATAAGCGCCCGGCCAATCAGCTGGCCAGCATTTACATTAGGCTCGCTTACATTAATCGTGCTGCCGAACTGGATAACCTCTGGCAACCCGGAGCTTCAGACGTCAAGACAGAGTCCAATTGTTCCTCCGCGACACCTGTACAGCGTCGTTTCCTTTCCTTTCTGTTCACACGACGAGAGGCCACGATGCTGAGGCAAACCCTGGCACATTCGGCTCTGCGGACCACCCGCCAGACCTGCAATGCCTTGAGAACTTTTGCGACATCGAGCAGGAGGCAGGCCGAGGTGCAGTTGACCATTGGTAGGGCGCATTGAGTCCTGGCTGCTATTAAACTATGCGATGCTAATTGTTGCGATAGATGGAAAGCAGGTATCGATTGAAGGTAGGTCGAAGCGGAGAGAGAGGGACGGTCGACAGGATGCTGACCAGTGCCACAGCCGGTTCTGCGTTGATCCAAGCATGCGAAAAGGCAGGAGTGACAATACCAAGGTAAGCCAATTACACACAGCTAGATACTACGGCCATTGACTTACTATTTCCTAGATATTGCTATCATGAGTGAGTTCACCCGCGATCCGCCACACCTTCGCCGACTGACGAGAATACAGGAAACTCATGATTGCGGGAAATTGTCGAATGTGTTTGGTGGAGGTCGAGAGAGCACCGAAGCCAGTAGCATCATGTGCATGGCCAGTACAACCGGGAATGGTCGTTAAGACTAATTCGCCCCTCACACATAAGGCTCGAGAAGGAGTAATGGAGTTTCTGCTGGCTAACCATCCCCTCGACTGCCCGATTTGCGACCAAGGAGGAGAGTGCGATTTACAGGATCAATCGATGAGATATGGTGCTGATAGAGGTCGATTCCACGAGATTGGAGGAAAGAGAGCTACGGAGGACAAGAACATTGGTCCATTAATCAAGACTTCGATGAACAGATGCATCCACTGCACGAGGTGTATTCGATTTGCCAACGATGTGGCCGGAGCACCGGAACTTGGTTCAACTGGACGGGGAAACGATATGCAGATTGGAACATACCTCGAGAAGAACCTGGACTCGGAAATGTCTGGAAACGTTATCGATTTGTGCCCTGTTGGAGCTCTCACATCAAAGCCATACGCATTCCGAGCAAGACCTTGGGAGTTGAAGCACTCTGAATCAATCGATGTTCTTGATGGTCTTGGATCAAATATTCGAGTTGACTCTAGAGGTTTGGAGGTTATGCGGATTCTCCCCAGACTCAACGACGATGTCAATGAGGAGTGGATCAATGACAAAACCCGATTTGCCTGCGATGGATTAAAGACACAACGACTCACTACACCCCTCATCCGAAAGAAAGACCAATTCCTTCCTGCAACCTGGGAGCAAGCGTTGACCGAGATTGCTGCAGCATACAAGGACTTTGCGCCAAAGGGTAACGAGTTCAAGGCTATTGCTGGTGAGCTCATCGAGACGGAGTCAATGGTGGCATTGAAGGATTTGGCAAACAAGCTTGGTTCAGAGAATTTGGCTCTCGATCAACCATCCGGAAGCAAGCCAATTGCCCACGGAATTGACGTTCGTTCTAATTATCTATTCAACTCCACAATTTGGGGTGTCGAGGAAGCCGATGCAATTCTTATTGTTGGCAGCAACACTCGCCATGAAGCCGCTGGTCTCAACGCACGTATCAGAAAGCAATGGATGAGATCAGATCTCGAGATTGGTGTTGTTGGCGAGACGTGGGAGTCAACTTTCGAGTTTGAGCATCTTGGTACTGATACTGCTGCTCTCAAAAAGGCTCTTGCTGGACCATTCGGCAAGAAGCTTGCGGCCTCAAAGAGACCAATGATTATCGTTGGATCTGGTGTCACTGATCATGCAGACGCCAAGGCTATCTACGAAATGGTTGGTACTTTCGTTGACAAGCACGCAACCAACTTTTTAACTGAGGAGTGGAACGGTTTCAATGTTCTCCAACGTGCTGCTTCAAGAGCTGGTGCTTATGAAATTGGCTTCACCACTCCATCGGCTGCTGTTGCAGAGACCAAGCCTAAGTTCGTCTGGCTCCTTGGTGCCGATGAGTTTGCTGCCAGTGATATTCCAAAAGATGCGTTCGTCGTTTACCAAGGACATCATGGAGACAGAGGTGCCCAAATTGCCGATGTTGTTCTTCCAGGTGCAGCATACACCGAGAAGGCCGGAACATACATCAACACCGAGGGTAGAGTCCAGATGACCCGCGCAGCAGTCTCATTACCAGGTGCTGCCCGTACCGATTGGAAGATTATCCGAGCAATCTCAGAATTTCTTGGTGCACCACTACCATATGATGACGTCGCAGAACTCCGTGATCGCATGGTTGAGATCAGTCCAGCGCTTGCTAATTACGATGTTGTTGAGCCCGTTGCATTGAAGCAATTGAGTAAGGTTCAATTGGTCGACCAGAACAAGGGCAACAAACCCAGTGGGGAGCCACTCAAGAAGGTTGTTGAGAACTTCTACTTTACAGATGTTATCTCGAGAAGGTAAGCTATCCCTGAATCCCACTTCCTTGATTTTCGTTACTAACTTATGTTTTTAGTTCACCGACAATGGCAAGATGTTCAGCAGCCAAGGAACAAAATAATCCCGAGACCAACTTTATGGCATCGGGATACTCTACGGACCACCCACAGGGACAGATTGCTTACGGGTCATAAACAAGACACCTTGTATTTTGAGATTTCGTTTGTCTTCCATCATGGGGGTGTTGTATTGGCTGAATGTATATATGGGTTGTCTCGTCGTAGTAAAAGAATTAAGCTAGTCGTAAATATTTGCATGTGCTTGGATCGTGAGTTAGGATGGCGAGAGCGACTTTGACCCCAGTCTTAATTACTTATTGGGTTCGAATTCAAGATCGCTCCTTCCTTGGCGTGGTAGTTGGTTAACTTGGGTCTAGTCTGGGCCTCTCTTAAGTTGATCTAGGACTTGGTCCCTCCTTCCCTCTTAGTGCTCATGCCGCAACCGTTCTTAACTTTGTGCGCCATACTTAACGAGAGCAAGCAGGGTCCGAGAAAGAAGGGAAGGCGCGACTCTACCTGTCCTCTTTATGGTGGAGACAATCAGTACCTATTGTTATATTTCTCGGGTGAGGCTGTTAAATAAAGACTAGAATTAATTGGTGTGCAGTAGATAGTTAATTTCAAGCGTCGAAAAGCTTGGTATTGAAGAACCCCTTTTGGGACGGAGAGTCTCGAGGGTTGTATTTCCTTATGGGTAAGCCGTGAGTTACTCGTGGTTTAGCTGTCAATTAGTTTACAAGAAGGTAAGCTATGAGTTACCCATTCGTGAATCCCTAGTAATCCACGAGTAGTCTACAAGTAACTCCAACGGACAAGACACAGAGAGAGAGAAAACTAAGATAAGAAAAGTAATCACCGCTTGAGCTGTCATCTAATTTACACTTTTTTTGTTTCTTCGCCGTCGTATTCATTTACAAGTCATTAGGGTCCAGTGTGGATGGGTTGCAAATATCTCTCCCCTAGCTTTTAAAAGGAGAAGAGGAGGTTAAGTTTATTTTTACTCACTAATAAGTATTGGAAGTAAACTAAAAATAGTCTTCTTAGATCTCTAAGTCGATATGTACTTGGCATTTGTTTCGGGTTTTGGAGGATAGGCAGTCTTTTCAACTGTTGAGTAATAGCCAACGAGAATTGTGCACCTGCATGTATCATTTTTTCAGAATTATGGACGACAAAAAAATATCACGATGGCATGCCGAGGAAAGGGTGGTTTTGAACTTTTTGATTTTCTGAAAGATACGGGCAAAATCCAGGTTCTAATCGCAGACGGGATTTTAACGAATGCCGGGCAAAGGAAGGGGATGCCTGAACTTTGGATATAATGAATTCTTTTTTGGGAATGTTACAACAGTAATAAAACAGTCTATTCCATAATGGTGGAACGAGGTCCAATCCAGCCAACGCCAACCATGCACTTTGTCAGCCCCTGGCCCTCAGCCCCAAAAAATATGTTCAGTTCGCCCATAGTCTCCAAGAGTCCTCATCTCTTGCGAGGATATTCAGCTCCTGATGTCTTGTCTTGCTTTCCAAATCATTGGTCCTTCCTAAACCAGCTCTTTTATCAGATCCTTCAAACTGGTAGAGCAAACTTCTTCCCCTTCATAACCTTGGTATAATAAACGTAGAAGAAATCCGAGTAGAGAACTGTTTGCGCGATTCCTGCTATGACGGCGATGGTATCGAAATGTGGTTTTCCAGTTACTGGATGGACCTCTGTGTAGTATCTCCAAATCCAATTAGGGATATACAACGCCCTGTACAATCCCAATGCAAAAAGATAATTGGCCGTGATAGTTTCCGCCTCGCCTGTTCGTTGGAGCATGAATAATTGCGGCAGGATGGCGACGGATTCAAGCCAGATACTGAATGCCCACATTATTTCCGAGAAGGTGTATTCGTATGGAAGGATGACGGCTAGGATGAAGGAGCCCAGCAGGAGGTATTGGATTTGTAAGGTGTCTTGGACGGTGTCGTGGGTGGGCTTGTAGGCTGCGGCCATGAGGTAGAGGGTGTAGCCTGAGGAGCCGAGGAAGAGGATCTTGAAGATGGTGTTGTAGGCGGATTTGTTGAAGGTGGTGAAGATGTCGAGGTAACGGGTTACGTAGACGATGAAGTAGAGGACTTGGGATTTGAAGGATATCCCGGAGCAGGACTATTTCAGTCAGTGGTGTTGACTTGGGGCTTGATTCTTGGTTGCTAGGAGTGGGTTACATGTGTTTGGCGCATTTTGTGTAGTAATATCAGAATGGATATCAGATGGGAGAGGTCCCCTACAGGAATTAGTCTGGGTGTTCTGATATTGGGAGGTAGTTGTTAAGCTTACCCGCAATACGGAAAATATTCATGGTTGCGATTTAGCTCAGGGAATGCCCCAGCGTAGTAATGGCAGACGTTGCAACAGAGGGTTGAATCGCTGGTGGAATCCAGCTGCGCGGGTGGTAGATGAGAGATTTCAATGGGCTGGGGGAAGTGGATGTCTGGTGGTTGGTGCAATACAGTATAAAGTCTCTTGGTGAGAGAGGACACGCAACGACGCGATGGGTTGATTGCTTGCAGCGGAGCTACGAGACCGCACTTGCCGGGATTATGCTGCCGGGTCGGGGAAGGGGCAGCCTTTCTATTAGACGCCGTAGCCGCCATTTCCTTGGCACTGCCATTTACCCTTGGGTCCTGGCCTGGGTTGGATTACGAAGCCACTGCCACCTGCCTGGAAACTTCTACCACCAAGTGATTAGTATTACGGTTACATACAAAAGGCTCTCTTCAATATCAAGACACTTACAACTTTTCTCTCTTCCACAAATAGCGAGCTTTTGCATCTTTTCTGTGAATCGGAGACTGTGTGATCCTCTACAAAAGATATTCAAGACGCCGAGATGGCAAATCCAACTGACAATCAGAATCTAGTCGAGATAGAGATACCCTTCACACACCATGGCAAACCTTATACCATTTCTCTACCCCGCGATGCGACTCTCTTGGATTTCTCTGTATCCATCGACTCGAGTCTCTCCGTACCACCCTCGAACCAAAAACTCATGATCTCCAAACTTGGACTCCTCAAAGCTCCTTTCAAAGACCCCTCGATGGCAATTACAACTCTGTTAGACAAGAAGATAACCCTCCTCGGTAGCACAGCCAAAGAAGCAACCGCAATCTCAACCGCGCAAGAAGAGGCCTCCCGACGAGTCAACCCGCGGGGTAGCAGACCTCTCCAAAAAGTCTCCGCCTACAAAACCCGCAACTGGAAGAAAGAGCAAGAAGAAAGCCAATACACCTTCACAACCCTCCAGCCACTGCCCTACCTACCCAACCCCTCACGCTCACTCGCCTTCCTCCAAAGATTAAAAGACGATGCTGGGATCAAAGCCGCCATGATAAAACACAAATTCACAGTCCCTCTCTTAACGGAAATGAATCCTGTGGAGCACACACAATCCAATCACGAAGGCACATCTCGAACTCTAGGTTTAAATAGAAATCGTGGGGAGGTAATCGAATTACGATTGCGAACCGATGCCTACGACGGCTATCGGGATTACAAAACAATTCGAAATACACTCTGTCATGAATTGGCGCATAACGTTCATGGACCCCACGATCGGAATTTCTGGGATTTGTGCAAGCAGATTGAGAAGGAGGTTGCAGCCGCGTTTTCCAGCGGACATACTCTTGCGGGGGATGAGGAGTTTTATGAGGGAGGGAATAGTGAGGATGTACACGATCACGGGGGTTGGTCGGGTGGGGAGTTTGTGCTTGGGGCGGGGAAGGCGGCGGGTGAGAGTAGTACTCAGTCGCAGGGTTTGAATAGGAGGGAGGTATTGGCTAAGGCGGCTGAGGAGCGGTCTAAGAAGATGAGAGAGCAGCAAAAGGGCGGGGAGAGTTCTGGGAATGGATCGGGATGAAAATGTGTATTGCTGGGTTGGTTGTTATTTTGCATAAGCGGTAGGCGTTTGAGGAAACTTCGTCTGGTTACAGCGTTCATACGAAATTATAAATTTCCACTTTGTTTTCTCCACAAATACAGTACTTGTTTTCCAGAATCTCAAGTGGGTAGATTTTGAGTTCTCAGAGAGGTTGTGGCTCTTTCTTTGAATTTGATTGGTCTCTTCACAAGACTAAGTTGAACTCATAAATCTCGTCTCTCCTGCGTTAAATATTCTCCCCTTTTCATTTTAAGAAGAAAGTTTAATACAATTGTTTGCCAATTTCCGCTTCGGGCGTGCGGTTCTTTGGAGTCTGATCGCTTTTGAGATCGCAGTAGTCACCTGGTTCTTTTGAAATTCTGTATGTTTTAAGAGACTGGAAAGAAATTTCTGAGAATACGACGTCAAGCTATGATTGCTGTCAAAGCTTTCCACGAAGATTTGACCAAGCGTTGCAATTTAGATAAGAAACAAGCGAGTCCACTACTTTGACAAGGGCACCACGGGATATCGCGCACGTTTCGTGCGTTCCCGCTTTTTGAAAACGTGTTCCTGTGGCGGTGTTGCATTTACTGGAAAAAGCAAACCCGTCACGGACTATCTGTAACCTGCATACCCCGTTTTCCTCCACCCCAAACGCATTCCCTTTTCTGATTTACACATTATCGTTCTGAAGTTTCCTTCTTCGACGCCGCCATTATGCCTCCGACCAATGAGGATAATCGAGTGTAAGATTTCACAATCACAAGCCGTGGTTCCCACTGACTTGCTCCAGGAAACTTCATCGGGAGGTATAGAAAACACATGTCACACTCCCAACTCCATCGAACGGAGAGTTCGCCATAGCAATTGTCAAGGAAAGTCGGTACAACCGGTATCCCATTAAACCCACTGACCTAATGGTCCTCACGATCGATGATGTAAGCATCTGGGCTCATCTACTATAAATTTGAGTACATACTGACAAGGTCACAGAATTGCACGATGGGAGATCTTCAAGAAGTGGACTTTGAGAATACGGGCCGATATCATATATTCCGAGATGTCAGAGACTATTTCAAGAAAGAGACCCAGATTAAGGCTGCCGACTACTTCAATGACGGAATTATTGCTCTTGAATCATACCCAGATCTGGACGACAGAGGCATGATACCATCAAATATGATTTGTCCGGCCATTTCGGAGGGGCAGGTAGGTAACCTACACCACATATTTCTAATAAATTCAACGAGTCATTCCCAGCGTGCCACCCTTCCTCTCAACCAAGGAGAAAAGACGAGATCCTCTTTGTAAGAGTTCCTTCGAGAGTGTATACTCATCACTTGCTGATATTTTCCAGAGTAAAGCAAGCCTTGGGGACTGCATGGACAGGCTTCACGAAAAACACCCAGACGACCGCTTCGAGGCGTTCACGAGCAAGGGAGTCCGTTACTTCCAGTGCCACGACTGTTTAACTAGAGTCCTCCGTCCTAATATTAGTGTCAAGGCCATGGTAAAGCATCTCGAGGATGAAGGCCACCAGACTCTGGTTGAAGCACGTTTGATCCGCGAGAGTGCTGCCCCTGGTGCTACCAAGCACCGACGCATGGTTTGTCAAACATCTTCCCCACAATTTCGAATATTAACTCATTCAGATGGTCTTCGAACCTTCATTCCAAGAACTCCTTGCTCAAATTTATGAAGCATATCCAGATGACCTCATCCTTCCTAGATGGGAGATGGAATTCGAGTGTGATTCTGTATGTAGTCACGACCATACAAGCGACATGTTGCGATTAAGTGGGTTGAACATCAGATGTCTTGAGTGTCCGGAATCAGCAAGGGGTGAGTTGAAGGAGTGGGATTTGGAAGGTTTGGAGGAACGTTTTGATGAGCTGGGTGCTAAGGAATGGCGCAAGTTCTTGAAGCATCTCGAGACTGTTCGTCATAGGCAATATGTGAATGGAAGACTGGAGAGAATTGCTGAGCTTGGTCATTAGGCACTGATATCACGAGGAGGAGTATTGGAGGAAGAGCAAGCTCGGGTTTTCAGGGAATAGTACTGAATGCCAAATAAGATCGCGCTCTATCAGTTCTTGAGGACGTTCTTTTATTCAATTCCGACGAACAAAAAAAAAGACTTGGGAATAAGTACCCGCCACCAACATATTTAATCCGCACCCAAGGAAATCTCCGCCGATCATCTTACGCCTGATAGAGGGTAACAAAAGCATAGAGTTTGCCGTTCTCCTTGGTTCCAATAATAAATTGATCGCTTACACACTCAAAGTCCTTCGAGCTCACTCCCCGAAACTGAAAATTAAAACGTTGGATCAGAGCAGCCATAAATATCTACATCTGGGCCCATGAAAAACTAAATCAAAATATCAGCAAACCATCATCATGCCAAAGTAAATCAACAAACTGTGTCTGGACTTACTGCATCCCGAGACAAATCCTGGTACCTTTCGAAAAAGGAGCTTATGTCTTCTCCAACGCCTTCCTCGTATCAAGATCCATCCATCCATCTGGATTGAATCGCATCGGATTAGGATAAAGAGATTCATCAGTGTGCATAAACAAATTTGTCAGGCCAACGGGTGCACCAGCTGGTGGTATACGCCACTGGCCATGCACCAACTCCTTATCAGAAATACGTTGCAAGCGAGAAGCGACAGCGGGACTTAAACGTAAGCCTTCCATTAACACTGATGTTAGATAAGGTTGTCATTCCGATTGCGGCCATTTAATGGCATCATGAGGTCCTGATGAGACTATTGCTAGTTCATTTCGCAGTCGTTGGATAATTTCTGGGTTGCTGAAGACGTGGAATACAACTAAACGGAGGACACTGGCGGTTGTCTCGAAACCAGCGCCACCTACGGTTAGCACATCGTCGTAAATCCTTGGGAAAGTCTTTTCGCTTGCTGGTAGAGCACTTTCTAGGATACCGTTTACTATGGTTCTGGGACCCATCTCGTCGGCTGTAGATGTAGATGTGGACTTCATGAGATCTCTGGCGTCTTCTTCCATGATCTATTCAAATTCACGTAAGCGAGAAGAAAACGGCTTCTTGGTGTTGGTAGCTAAAGAAATTCTTAGTATTCTCATCCGCCACTTTCGCAACCCAGTCCACAGGTATCCCCTTCATCAAAGGACCGAACCACCTTACATGCTTCGTAATCCTCCAAATATGTCCGGTATCCTGAAATACACCCGTTAACCCAACATTAAAATCCTCACGATCAAGACTGTGATAGTTCCTTCCCAAAATATATTCAGTGGATACATCTTGAGCGAATGCACTAATGGCAGCACCAAGGTTAACTTTACTTCCCAAAAATCCCTCAAGTCGTTCACAAAGTTTTTTGATGTTTCGGTTGATCATTTCTTGTTGATTAGAAACCTTCGCTTTCGAAAAGAAAGAATTCAGCGGTGCCCGACGGGCTTTATGCGGGTAATTGGGCCTGTAGTGAGTTAGAGTTAAATGGGGACCATGAAGAAGGGGGGGAGACCATATTTTTTGTGCATTTCTGCAATTTTAAAAGTGTATTGGCCATTTCGGATGAGGTCGAAATATGCTTCATAGTGCCGCGTGATTGCTGCTAGTTTTGGACCGGGGAATTTCGCGAGAGGGTGGAGAAATAGGCGGTAGAAAGCGAGAGTGCTGAAATAAATGGCAACGGTCACTGTGATAATTTGCCATGATAGGAAAGTGGTGAGAACTTCCATTTGTATAATAATGATAAGCTGAGGAATCAAGGTGCAGTAGTGAGTGACCAGAGCTTGGTACTGGGGATTTGACTCGATGTCGGTGTCATTTGAAGGATCAGAGAAGGGGAGTTGATTCTTTTGTTTCGAGGAGATTGGATATATTGAGATTGCAGTGCATCGCGATCGGTATTGATGTCAGCGTTGATGTTGGCGTTGGCGTAGTGTTGGATTTGCCAGCAGACCAGATTGCATGTAAGCGAATGAGACTAGGCGTCTGTTGTGTTATGAATACCAGTCGTAACAGGCCGAAGACAACTTAGCCTAATATATAAGCAGTTATATCTTACATTTCTCGTTCTACCTCGTATCATCAATTGGGGATTCCCATCAATCACTCATTCCCTGCCTCCGAGCTTGGGATGATCTATTAGTTCACTTCATGGAGAAACATATTAACAATGAAGGGTTGCCTTCCGCTACAGAAAACTAAAATCAAGGGAAGAAAGAAACAGATCTGGAGATCTCTGAGAAAGCTCCGGCTGATCCCGAACCTGAACCAAAAGCTGGAGATGTCGATGAAATCAATTATCTTACTGGCTTCAAGCTGTCGATAGTCGTTGCCAGCGTGGCCATGGCAAGCTTCCTGGTGTTATTAGTTACCATGGTGGTAGGCACTGTGAATTTCCTTTTCGACTTTTGTCTGATGTGAAGATATGATGTTCCTTGCTGACCGTCAAACTTCTTGATGTTCAGGCTATCTCAATTATTACGAATAAGTTTCATTCTCTCCCAGATGTCGGTTGGTATGCCAGCGCATACCAGTTCGGAAGGTACATTGAATCTTTTGCTTGAACTCTGCAATGTCATTACATTCGTTGAACGGGAAGCTAATATGAAGGTAGAGCGGCTTCACAGCCCTTAACGAGGAAGGTTTAAACACACTCCAAGATCAAGGTACGCGGGCAGTGAAAACATTAAGTTAATTCACGTTGTTGACAACAAAACAACAGTGGTTCTTCCTAGATTTCTTCGTAATATTTGAACTAGGTTCCGCACTTTGTGGTGCTGCTAATTCTTCCGTAATGTTTATAATCGGCCGTGCGATCGCTGGTGTTGGAGCTTCTGGAATTGCTAATGGCACTCTCACGATAATTTCCAGTGGTGTACCTAAGGAAAGACGCCCCGGTATGTATTTAAATACTGTGAAGTATGAGGGCACTGACATGCAGGATTAGCTCTGATTGGAATGACGATGGGATGTGAGTTCTTCATTGCGTGGAAAACGGAAGATCAGATTAGAGCTGATGGTTGTAACAGTTATGCAGCTTGGTATCATTATTGAGCCACTAGTTGGAGAAACTTTGACTTCATACAGCACATGGAGATGGTGTAAGTATAGCTCTTGTGACCACACTCCCAGCTACTGACAAAAAGCACAGGTTTCTATATCAACCTCCCCCTTGGTGCCGCCCTTACTGCCGCGATTATCCCCCTCTAAATACCAGAACAGACGCCCAAAAAAAGATCTATGACAATTCTTCCGAGGCTGCATCATTATCTTGATCTTTTAGGATTTTTTCTCTTTGCTCCACCGGTGCTGCAGCTCATTATGGCACTTCAGTACGGTGGAAATAATTACGCCTGAGACTCTTCCCAAGTAATTGGTCTTTTTTGTGGTTCCGCGGCAACCTTCGCTGTGTGGTTCCTCTGGAGCCGTTACAAAGAAGAAGATGCCATGGTTCCAAACTCACTTATTTCTCGGACTGTTGTCTGGACCAAATCACTTTTCCAGGCCTTTTTACTGACCGCTCTATTGGGAGCGTCGTATTTCCTTCCGATATATTTCCAGGCGATAAAGGGTGTAGATGCTTTGCTGAGCGGTGTGTATTTGCTACCACAAATTCTTCCACAACTTTTCATGGCAGGGTTTTCGGGGATATACATAAATTCCGACTCTAGACTTGAGTGCTTACATGTTTCTTAGTATCTAAGACGGGATACGTTATTCCCTTTGCTATCTTCTCTACCCTTCCTTCTACTCTCAGTTGGCAGCGGATTGTATTCTATTCTACAGCCCGGATGTTCAACTGGACAGTGGGTCGAATTTCGAATAATCTCGGCCGTTGGTTCGGGAGCGGGGTTTCAACTGGTATGTACCCTTTTTGCAATAGCAAGATTACAACAACTCACAAGTTTCCGTTCATTAGGCCATTACCGCTATTTAGGCTTCTGTGGCAGGAACAGAACTCTCATCCGCTATGGCCATCCTCGTATTCTTGCAAACTCTGGTCCCGGCTATTATCTTGGTACTTTGCAACTTGATCTTTATTGAAAGTCTCAAGTCACAGCTTCATCTCCACGTACCACATGCGAATGTTGTAGCTATTATCGATGCTGGTGCTTCGTGTTTCGCGTGATTATTGATCCCAGTGATTTTGACAGCGTTCTGGTAGCTTATTCTAATAGAATCGATCGGGTTTTCTATTTGGTAGCAGCTGTGGCTGCAATGTGTGGAGTGGTACTTTGGGGCTTTGGAGGGAGAGATGTTAGAAAAAAAGATAAAAAGTGATCGAAGCAGTCGCCAGGTTATAGTAGAGAGATTACTAGTGGAGTGTGGGGTAAGAGAATAGGATAGCATATGGGACAAGAGTAGCCCCGGGCTAATTCAGTATCTTTGTAACAAATAACTCCGTGAAAAAAGTGGGGGAATAGGATGTAATTTAATTAGCTCTTGATATTGATTATCATTTCAGCAAAGCTAAGGCACGTTAGGATCCATGGGTTTTGTTGTAATGCAGCACTTCTCACAACGATATATTTCCAAGAAGCAAGAATGAAAGACTTAATTTCCTTTATTTTTATTTCTCCAAAGATAAACTCCTAATTATATAACCCATCAATTCTATTCTGCCTTGAAGTCAGACCTCCAGTCAGCCCTCTAGGCTGACTTCGTTTCTGCCTTGCTGCCTGCACAAATAACAACAGGCTTTCTTGTACAGATATCACTGTACCTATCAACAGGTTTCAATGTTTTTTTTGGGATTTCATAGTTCATAATGGGTAGTAATAGTGAGTCCTGATTCCAAAACTTCTAATATTAACTCGAGAGATTTGAAAACGGCGATTTCCAGAATAGACGTACTTCTTATTGGTACCTTGGTTGTTTTAACCGAATGGGAAAAGATTGAGTATGGCGTTTGTGGGTGAAGGCAAGAGCTCCAAATGCGGGGAGAAATGAGGGCGAATGATGTTTCTTGGGGAAAAAGAGATAGCTTTTCTGTGCTGCCAAAACATAAAAACGAGAGGGCTTTGTTTATATGAAAAACAACGCTTGCAAAATTAGTGCAGGTCATCTCCAGTGCTAACTAAATCACCTAAAATAGTGTTACTCTACAGTCTAGAATTTCAGAGAAGCATGGAAGACTAACCTTTTTTGAGTTTTCAGAGTAACTTTGAAAATTCGGCAATAGTAGCATGTTTATCGACGAAGTCGTCATGGTCTTTGAAAGCAAATTTCTCTGGCGGCCTATTTTGCAAGCTTCTCTCAAGAAATCTCAGCTTTAGAATGATTTTTGCTCTCTCTTCTTTGCGTATTATTTTGTATTCCGGTCCAAATTTTGAAATGAAAGTGGAATGCAGACTACTAACATCCTCAGCTTGAAAAATATCCCGAAAGAATATAAAAAATATGATACTCTTGCACCATTCGTTATCTTTGCCAATAGGATATTCTAAGCGAAGAAGAACTTTGTCTATATTTCTCATAACCTCCGGATCAGTGTTTTTGTAGTCTTTCACATAATAGCAGGCCTTGTTGGAATGCGACGTAGGAGCGGCGGGTGTTGTTGGGGCCTTTGCGGGGGAACCCTGGTTGCCTTGCTGAGGATTACTCTCAGACATAGTATATGTTTTCGGGTTCTTGATGGCTATCTCTGCTAGTCTGGTGGCACCTGGAATATCTTTTGAATCTACCGTCTGAAATTTGATGAATAAATTCTTTTGGTTTTTTGCTTCTAGAAGTTTGTTGTGAACAGCGCCCACAGTGCGGGTGAAATTATTCTGTGTGAAGGTCCTCCAGTTCTAGACATCCTTTGTGAGCAGGTCATAGGTATTGGGTCCGTCAATCTGAATGACAACTTGTTGAAGAGGTAATGCTGTGATCGGTTTTGTATCCTCCTTAACAAGATTCCGGATGACAGCTGAAATTGTGTTGACCAAGCAAAGCTTAGCATTGCTGGCGTCAGCATAGGAGCGGTTGTACGGGGAATTGCGTGCAAAGTAGACTCCCGTGGAGCTAAAAACAGGCCTCCCGATGTTTCCTCCACTCTGTTGTCTTGCGGAAATCTGGATCAAAAGTTGGTCCTTGGCGAATTCACCTTCGCTTACACATTTCAAAGTTCTGAGACCCGTCTCTGTATTGTGCTTGGGGGTCCATTTCACACTACCAGGGCTAAATATTCAGAAAGGTCGCTCGTCCACTTTGGGAACTTCAGGTCGACGTGGTGGTTCTTCTTCTTTAAGAGGGGGCTCACTGCTGCTGAAGCACATCGTGAATATTGAATTGTGGGTTTTCGGTGTTGATGGTGTCTTGGCTCTCTCTCTCGTATTATATTGTTTGATGGCCGTCAACAGAAACCCCGGAGAGAAAGGTGACTCGTAAGGTGTTTATGGATCGAGGTTTTTGGGGACTCCGAGAATGAAGTGAATTTGAGGTCAAAGACTCCCGTTGGAATTGAGGAGGAGGTGGTGTTTGATTGAGTCTTGCTTACAAGCAAGGCAGTTGTAGAAAGAAGAGTAGAGTGGATACGAGAACCTTGGAGACTTGGGAATTCTGTTGGTAAATTAGGGTTGAGGTTAAATTGAGGTTGAGAGGTTTGAAGGAGGTATAAAGGTCTTCAAATAACATCATGTGCTAGCGCCACCAACCCTCCTTGTTATCTCAAGCATATTCACCAGATACTGCAGTAACAGTTGCGTTTCATGCTGAAATTCAACTTTAATTTGTTGTTCACTGTTAAAAAGGGTCTTAGAATTTAGAAAGAGACTCTAACGCAAGTCTTCAATCCGCAAAGAAAGAGAAAGGGTAATAACTAAATAAGCTGAATGATGAATAAATGAGTACTGTAGAATGTTTCGCTCATTTATGATCGTCTGCTGTACAATTACCAGGAATTATAGCTCTCATTTGAGTAGAAAAAAAAATGCAAGACACGCGCGCAATGTTCCTTGACAACTTCTTATGGTTTTGAAACATACTCATCAGTTTTTTAAATTCTCATCAATACTAAAGCTTGCCTGAGACAGCTTCATAAGCTCGTTGGTCAACTAGGTGAAGGAGAGCGGTGATCAAATCTATTACTTAGGAGACTCAAGCACATGGAACCACCATACCTAAATACTGTTGTGTCTAAATTTATGCATTATTTGCTAAGATACTGAACAAACTATTATACATTGTTGTTCTTTCAGTAAGTTCAAACTAGTTGAGGTGATGTACCTCTTTACAGCCACTGCAAACTTCGAATATGACAAGATTGAGGAACAATGGCTTGCTTCTGTAAAAATTCTCCACCTTAAGATATTGATACAAATATTATGAGCTTGGAGGAATTGATTCAGGGAGGTGAGATAATTGGAAGGGGTAGTCTTTATATAAAAAAGAATTCCCATCCAAATCCGCAAGCTTATAATGGTAGACTTTGAGTAATGTTTCATTCAAGATAAGGATCGCTTCTTTTCTTGCTACAGATGTTTCTTTGCTTGTAAAATCAAGATTTTCACTTACAAAAACTATAGTATTATGAATGGAACGTATCTGGTTGTTGAACATTATTTACATTGATTTTGCTGAATTTTTGCGTCAAGTCAAGTCAAAGACATATGTTTGGAACTAAAAGGCTACTTTGTTCTTTTATTGATAGCAGAAATGTGCCAAATATAAGAAATCGCCAGTGAAGAGGAAAACGCTCTTATTAGCCTGCTTCTGACTTCAAATCGGACTTAAGCGACAACCAATCAGCGCTTCAACATCTCAATAAACTTCAATTTCCATCGCTTTGTAAACCTGTGGAGCGCAACACACACGTTCACTCCCCTCTCACTCCTCCTATCATACTCATTGGAGGATTCTGTTTCGCAAACCATGGCGGAATCTCAGCTATCGACCACAAATTCAAATAGACGACCTCCCGCCAAGAAGACCAAACGATCTTTCGCGGAGCAAGTGATCGATCTTCTAGCCACAAGCAACTATCTTGCTAACCGCGTCCCCAAACAATTACATGTCGATCGAAAATGCAAGCCAAGTCAAGATCATCGTCGGCCCCGAACGAAAAACCTTCCTCGTCAACGAAGCTCTCTTGTGCGAGACATCCGACTTTTTCCACGCCGCCCTTCACGGTGGCTTCCGAGAAGCAAGTGAGAAGGAGATGGAGCTACCAGAGGAGTCCCCAGAAAGTTTCGGTCTATTCATCAACTGGTTATACTCTCACACCATAAACATCTTCGACCCGCCCGAATTCCGCAGACGGGACCCCCCGAGTGAGGAAAAGGAGGGAGGGGTCAGAGCCAAGGCTTTCCTGGAGTACGAGAAAACGATCTTGAAACTTTAGATCTTCTCTGAGAAATTGTTGCTTCAGCCTTTCTTCAAATACATCCAAGACGACATTATCGCTCTCAATTACCGCAGCTTCTACTTTCAACCCGAAAGCATTGCGTTTGTGTGGGACAATATATCAGAGGACTCCTCGATTCGGAAATTATTGGTTGATATAGCGGTCGAGGGCCTTTGTCACAATAAATGGATCGAGATGGCTAAGTTCTTTGTGGGTTGTTCTTCCGACTTTAATTGAGAGGCACTTGTGAGCTTCCACGCTCATCTTGAGAAGGATATGGAGAGTTGCGAGATAATGTGGTGCGAGATCCATTATAAGAACGGGAGTGACGCATTCAGTAACCACGGGTGGGTGAACCGACTCGACGATGATGGTAGGGAGGCTGCGGAAAGAAAAAGACGTTTGGAGATCCGAGAAGCGAACCGAGAGTGGTACCGAGACTGGACTACCTGACTTTTCCCCTGCTCAGCTAGATGTGGCAATGAGAGTTATCTTTCGCAATAGAAATTCTATTCTTTCTAGGCTTTTTAAATCAATGCAGTTAGGAGTTCGTGATATTTAGTGCTAAGTACGAAGTGAGAGCCGAGTTGCTGCAGCATTCGGGCCGATGCCAGATCCGATCCCGAGAAACCAAAAGCCGCAACGACACGAGATGGAATTGAACCGACCGCAAAAGTCTCTACAAACCCCAGAATCCTCTCATCAATACGATGCTGATACTTCAAATCAAAAGGTGGACGCGAGACGAAACAATTTCCTGTAAAGGCACACGGTTTGGAGACCAGGCAATCTACTGAAAACGCCTTTGCATACGATACAAAGAAGTTTCAGGCGGGCAAGACTTTGGAAGTTTACGAGAATGTCTGTCTTTTCGATGGATATACATATCTGCGGGTTTGAATCCAGAACAAAAAGAAGTTCGATCACGACAAGGTTCTAGGTTCTCGGGTGGAATTGGGAGGAGAACAAACCAGTTGAGTGAAAAGCCAGCGTCACTGCTCTGTTCTGGCACGCCTGGAAGGAAATCCAATCAATGAAGTTAGTATCCAGGTGTGAGAGACTCAAATCAGCTCAAAAATTTAGCATGGGTTCATTAGGGATATTAATTGTTCATTGCTGAAATTTTCTTGCAGGTCTGGGCTTTTTATCCAATTGATCTTCGAGCTCCGCACCATGAAATCAATTCAACAAAGTGACATACGATAATTGGGCATAATAAACCGTTCGTTCCATTTCTAGGAGAAAAGAAAAATCACCAAGATCAATTAATTAGAAGAAATTAATTGAATTATCAGGAATGGAAGGCGTGAAGTGGGGTGGGTCAGAAGAAAACTCCTCTGGTTTCTGTTTGCAACAACTCAACCACGCAACCACCAAACAAAAGGAGGGTCGCCAAGAGTCACCCAGATAAGTGCACCACCAATCTGACCTAAAACAAACTGTCCTTGTATAGAAGTGGTTCAGAGAAAGTGAGTTGTGTGTAACTGAGGAAGATATCGAGGCGGATTCTGCTTTGAGCGAGGCAACGGACAAAGGGGACCCTGTTTCAACAACTGCTGGTTGCACCTACTGTAATAACTAAAGAAGCCCGTCTTCGTTTTAAAATCCGCACGGGCCCATTGGAGGTTGCATTTTCTCAAAACGTTTGGAAGCACAGGTGTGTTGGGTCCTTGGATGGGGGTTTGATCATACCTACTCCCTTTCCACGAGCCATCAAAGAAAGCATCAAAGATTTACGGTCAGCTCTAAGACCACTACCATGCCAGTGGATTCTTCAGACGATCAGGTACTTAATCTCAACCTATGCGCCGGCTTCTCCCATTTCCCTTCAGCACACCAAGATCGGAAACAAACAACGATTCCTGTCATCCACCCGAAAATAGACCACAAGGAGATCAAAACACCACAGCCTCCACAATGGCAGAAAAACGAAAAAGCCGTTCACTTGGCGAGTATGTACCCCTCTTTCGTATATCTATGCTTCCATTATCTGAGTGAACCGAGACTTACATACTTCGTTTTCGCAGATGCCTTCAAACTCCGAGTCATGTCAGGGTCTACGTTGGCCCAGACCGCATCGAGTACACTTTGAACGAAGAACTCATGTGTGATCGGGTCGACTACTTTCGAGCGGCATTTCGAAGTGGCGCTGGGGCTTTCATCGAGGGACAGGAGAGGTCCATTCATATGCCAGAAGAGGATCCTGCAGCTTTCAATCTCCTGGTATACTGTGTGTACTCTGATGTGCTTAGTGGCGAGGATCATTTCGTAGGGAAAAAGTTGTTTGGCAGAGATGGAGAGCACCCAAAGATGATGGATCTGCAGGTTTTATATTCTTGCAGACAAGTTGGGTTTGAGGGAGCTGCACAACAATCTTTATTTACGTGGTGGCCAGAGTACGATGATGGGCACTATGTCACGCAAATACCTAGTGGGGAGGAGTTGATATTTGATTACGAGAACACAAAGCAGTAATCGGAAGTCTAGAAATGGATTGTGAAAGTTGCCCTCATGGCAATTATTTGTGGTCCTCCGGAATATGAAAACACGATCAAAGCTGTGTGCTCAAACTACAAAGAGTTCAACGAAGAGTTTATGGCCGCTCTGACAGAGCATATCTGGCTAAGCAAAAAGGAGTGCGGGTTGGGGTGCCAAATCTATTATTCCCAGGAGCCTGTCTGATTGTGTGCATCTCGCCGAAGGACTCAGGAGGAAAGACATCCACGAATGAACAGTCACGGTTATCTCATGGAAGAATACAACTCTCAAACATTTCAGCTTTCCCCCACAGATTTTTGACATTGTGCTCCATTTATTAAATGTAAGAATCAGACTTCAAATTGCAACCTTCGACATCAGAAACAGATCTGATCTCGTTGGGACATACCCTTTTCTCTAATCCCGCTTATGATTTTTTTGGTGAATAAGTAGAATGTGTTTTTCAACCCATTCTCCATTTTTTCCAGGTTCTTGTATACATTTTTGCCTAGATAGGGGGACAAAGGAGATCCATCTTGTTGAAGACGATACATGGTCTTTTCGTCTCTTGGCTTCACTCTGGAATTGTTTTTTACGACAGATGTTGCACTCGTCAAGGTCTTCCGCGCAGATTTCATACTCACCAAGACCTCAATCTCCTTACCGAAGTGGAAGATTTCTATAAGCTCGGCATCATTTTGAATAAAATCGGTCTGCAAGAATTGGCGGGAGAGGTAAGCGAATTTTGTTCCTTAGAGTTGCTGTTTTGGAGGCGGATTCGCAGAAAGGGGTAAGTGTCTTTTCGGAAACATATGCTAACATTATGCAGATAGGTCCTGCACACCTCGAGGCGTGCTACAACACGATCAAAGAAGGAATACCAACTGGGCGAATTGCTGCAATTGGTTTACGAAGATTCGTCCCCAGTCCCGACTATCATACACAAGTCACTTATCGGCCGGGCATCGAAGTGTTTTTGCTGTACTAATTGCACAACGATCGATATTTGGGATTTAGGTACACAATGCGAGGAGTTCACTAAGGTTTTGTCGAGTCAATTGCATTTTCACTTGACTACCTCGCTTGTAGAACGATTCATTTTCAGTAGGGCTTACTTTACGGCTGCTATAGGAAAAACTGGACTGGCTGGTATGAAAACAAGCTGTGGGATATATTGATGGGTTGCGGGCCTCAAGGGGTCTTCAAGTACTGTCTACCAATTGCTATGCAGTTTTAAGCCCCTCCAATTCTGGTAAATATTACCAGGAACGAAGTCAGTCAGGTATGGATTCAGGGCCCGCCATTTGCAATTGTCCATGGAAACCATCGTTTTATCTACATCCACAAGAAGTTAGTGTACAAGAAATCTTAGAATACATTGTTCTAAGCATTTTGGTATATTGGCAGGTGTTTCTAGAACGGTAGTGAAAATTCATGTTTAACTTGAAGCTTGTCTCAAGCTCCCAGAATATCATGAAAGCATCTTTCTCTGCCGTCTGGTTTACCTAATTATCTCATTTCAGTTATCAGAATCAAATCACGAATTCACAATGGGAAAGGTGGCTGGCGCAGAATATTTCTTGTTTTTCCTCTAACGAGATCCCATAAAGAGCAGACAGAACTCCAAAGAAACCCCACCATTGGTTCTGCAATTTTCCCCAAAAGGCAATGTGCTCATAATTTCCCACAAGTGTGCTACTCCTTCCATATTCTCTGGCTTAGGTGCGGTGTCCATATGCCACATCCCATCTTTCCTCAGTTTTCACAGGCACTGGCACTCCATCCTCATCAATCATCCGTCCCTCACCACTCATTTCCTGTTGTTGCCAGATCTCATCATCGTAACGGCTTGAACCATCCATCGGAAAACCCATACCTGAGCCATAATCCTGTCCTATCATAGGTGGGTAAAATTCCTCACCCCCATACCCGCCAAAACTGGTGGCCATATCACCAAACTCACTCTCCATGTACCCAAAATCTTGTTGGCTCGTACCAGGACTTGGTGTCGAATTTTGGGATTGCGTCGTAAATGGTGTTCCGGGCATGTATTTGGTTTCCCGCTCAGCTGGCTCACGTTTGATCACTCTCGCACCTCCCATACCCATCGACCCCTCTGCTGGACACCCCTCACTCTCGGCCCATTCGGCTTTGACGTTCTCTTCCTCCAAGTACCCGGGAGCGGGCGGTTTTGCATTTTGCTCGGATTTTCCATTTTTCTTGGGTTTGCTTTTTCGTGGCGAAGTTGAATTGCGGGGTTTTCGGGAAACGCTTGACGTGCCCCCTTCCATTTGCTTTTTGAAGCGCGAGTAGCGCATTCGGGCAGCATGCCCATTGGTGATTTCTTTTTTGAGGACCGGGTCGTTGGCGACTTTATTCCAGTCGATCTTCACAACATGTCAGTCAAGTGAACACTGGACATGAATTAAATAAAATGTAGAACTGGAAAGCCAAAAAATTCAAAACCTACATCTTTCAGACACTTCTGGCTCAATATTGCGTAGAGCAACCGATTGATGGCCGTTTCGTTCGGCATTTTTTGGGCTTTGCTGAGGCTCGCCAGTTTGACTGATTTCCTTGGTCTTGGAGGAGGTCTGAAGAGGGGTTCCTCGAGGATTTAAATGGGTTCTCAACCGGTAGACGTGACCAGAGAAATGCCAGAGCCTCAGCGGAAAAGGGGGTCAATTCGACTCATTCGGGTATTTCTCCAAACTTCTGGGAAATGTGATTGGTAACGAGAACACGTTCAGTAGCTTCACCAAATCATGAATAGCAAGAAGCCTCTTGAATATTCTCCTGAGTTCAAATTCAACGATTTCTGCTGAATTCTGAATAGGCGGTGTGAAGTGGAATTGAAATAGGTGTGAGGAAGAGTGAGGAAGAGCAAGTAGAAGTAAGCTCTTTACTGAACGACTTTTGCATTTAGCATAGTTGTGGGAGCGTGCAGAAGTGATCAATTGGCTCTCTCTTCTTTCTCTTTGGGGGGCACAAAGCTTTCCTTTCTCTGTGGGACGGCAGTTTGATATTTCATTGCTTTGTGGAACATAGACAGAGTTTTAGATCATGATGCAAGGTGATTGGAGTCTATGCATGCCAGGGGTTGGGGATAGTCATTTCCAGACAATTGTTGGATGGAGTCTTCCTGCAAAAGAAGGCTTTCTTGCTTGGACCCAATTGCCATTCTTCCAAACATGGTATGACATGACGTCCTCCTTGTTGCCTGGGGGATCAAATGAAACCATTTCGGATGATCAAGTGATGGCGCGACACCGTAGCTACAGCATCATTTCAAAGAATCCTTGGTCGCGTAGCGCGTTAAGTGCTTGCAGCAAGCTGATAGCGGGGCAAGCTCTCTTTGGTCCACGCGAGCCACTCACAACACCACGATCTCGGGAAAAAATATATCAAAATCCGTGGAGGTGGGTGAGGGGTTACCCGTTTGACTTGGTGGAGGACAACAGCTCATGCAGGTACATGGGCAAAATGACAGGGGTCTTACATCAGCGAATCACGAAATTGAGGAGGCTGGGATTTGAACGAAAAACAAATACTCTGGGTAATAAAATGGGAATGCGACCAAGTTATGCAGGGCGTCATGTACCAGTGACTCAACTCGAAGCCCCAATGCACCCGGATAATGAATATGGGGTTGTTGATAGGCTGTTGCTGGTGGCAACGTCGGACCGTTTCCCCCCTTCACAGTGCCACATTGATAAGCGATGGTGAGGCTTTGTGGGAATCACCTAGGGGATATGGAGAAGGTAGATCTTAAAGTGGCGGTCTACGATTATTCACAAAAGTTTCCTTCTTCGCTATGAATTTTGCGGGCGGAAACGAAAAGTGAGTGAACGGAAAGGTAATACAAGGTGAGGTATTTTATGTAGCAACCCGGAGACGTGAAAAAGATATAGTATCTTCATCTTGCCAATATCCTTAATATTCCGAAATCTTGCATATTCCACCATGCGCCTGTGGATTCGTTTTCTGTTCCTTGAATTGAGGTGAGATGCTGAAGTTGTCAAGTTAAGCGAGTTTGAAAAGTGCGTGGCTGGAATTCACTTTTCCTTTCAAGGCCTCGTTGGGTCGTGCCTTCCAGAGTCAAGAGTCAAAAAGGTGACCGTAGCTCGCGCCTAAGATACTCGTTACGTTGCCGCGCATCTTCTTCTCTTCAACCCTAACACTACTCTCACTCTTCTCCACCGTCAACTCATTCTCAATCAAACACGACCACAACACAACACACCAGAACAAACAGTTCTTTCCTTGATTCACATTCTACGCTACCCTTCTAGCAGAAATAAGAAATCAATATCCGCAATGGCTCCACGCGCAAGTGTATGGAACCACGAGTCCGACAAGGACTTGCTGCTCACCATCATCGCCGGTCGCAAGCTTGAGGGCATAAACTGGAAGGAGATCTCCGAGAAGATGGTGGGTGCTGGTCATACCTTTACACAAGAAGCGTGCCGGTATGTCTACATCTTTTCCAGTTGTTTTGTCTTTTAATGATGAGGAGGAAATTTTGATGGTGAAGTTTTTCTGATGCTCTTTCACACTTGCTTCATCTTTGGAGAGAGAGTAGAGCACGCTAAGAACTTTCACCATCCCCTTCCTATATCCTTGATCGCAAATGCAATTTCACGATCAGTTCATTAATGCACCCACCAACACTTCTATTTTTATCCTCGCGTCTTCCATAATTACCATCCCTGCCACCGACATCAATCTCATCCATTGTCACATGAATTTCACTGATGTCCAACTAGTCAACATTTTCAAAAAATCCGACGTGTTAGCAATGCTCCCCGCAACGACAGAGGCGCTGCAGCAACCCCCAATACTCCCAACAAGCGCAAGGCACCCTCGGCCAAAACCACCCCTGCCCACTCTCAGTCCCAAGCTCAAACTGGAGGAGAAGATGATGATGAACAGTTTAACGACGAGTCGCCATCAAAGAAGGCAAAGGTCAAGAAGGAGAGAATGAACGAACGTGCACCAGCTTTCAAGATCGAGGAGAAGGCACAGATGGTTGAGGATAGCAACTGTGGCGTTACACCATCTCAACAGTTTATCGACTTGGAGAACGATGAGTAAGTACTTCACCCTTCCAATTAAACCAATTCAACACCAGCAAAGCTAAAATATTCTATCACAGCTTGTACACTCAGGATTATTGAGTATTCCGAACTCACAGCCCGTCGTTCCTTGTCTCGTGAGACTAAGGGTGGCCAAGAGGGCTTCCTGGTGGGATTAGGCTACGATATGACGATTTTCTTTTTTTCTTTGCACACAATTCTCGGTCGGCTCGGCTTCGATATACTCGCAAGGAACGGGTCACTGTGGGTCACACATATGGTACGGGAAAAGCAGCACAAGTTTTCATGAGTTTCATCTCAAGGATTTCTTTCTGAAAGATGTACGATAATGCCTTAGTAGATGAAATCAATCTACCTCAAATCAATTATGCTTAAATTTTGTGAGGTGATATATGGACTTTCTGCAACTCTGAATCACACATCGAGGAAGAGTGATCATGTGATAATAGAAGTGAACTGCGAACAAGCCAATTTCTCATTACTTGAGTAGATCTCGCACAATTGCAAATATTGTTCTGGATGAATTAGGAGAATCAAGGAAGTATGTTTCTCGTTCTGTTCGTTCTTCTCGAACCATACTGTCATACTCTCGTAGTGGATTGTAAAGCGGCAGTAATTACTTCGGTTTCGTACCTCCCTACGTTTCAGCAAGGTTTTTACATATATTTACTGTCATTCGTATTAACCATTAGGAGGTAATGAACCATGCCCACAAAAAATAGAGGCTTGAGATATCAGTTCACTGCATTCGAGGGGACTACGAGGGGCATTTCGATCACCATGATATTTCAAAGGCAGAGAGTGAGAAAATTAAGAATCAATTCAATAAAGCATTTCGCAAATACGGTGGTCATGGCCTGCGTCGAATTCTTAATTAGTCAAACCCAAAGGAAAGACAAAGCATAGATCTTTGCTTGAGAATTTCCCAATGCAAATTGCGGCAAACCACATTTAAAATCATCGCGACCCCTTCCGAAGCAAATCCAGGCAAATTGCACCACGCCACTTTTCGATCGCGACCCTTTCAAAAGTAAAGCCAGCGATGGAAAATGACTGAATCCCGAGCGCAAGTTCTCTTAAGTCTCCTTCCCTTAAGAAGCATGGTGAGAGTAACAAATCTTCAATCAGACGTCCTCGTAGTCGAGTCCATCATCGAAGTCATCTCCCGCATCGAACACCTCTTTGGCATCCTCGAAGTCCTCGAATCTCGGTCTCTTGGAGGGAGAGGGAGAAGGCTGGCCGGCATCCTCTTCTTCGTTCTCGTCTTCATTCTCCTCCTCGGCGTTTTCCTCAACCTTCACGGCGACTTTGCGTTTGCGTGGTGACTTTTTCTCCTTTTTCTCCTTGCTCTCCTTTGGCGGTTGGTCGATTTCTCCATCTCCCTTGATTTGTTGCATATCGATCTTCTTCTTGATTTGGCCGAAACGAGTGGCAGCAACCTTGCCGTTCTTGAGACCCGACTTCGCTGCGACAGCAGCCCAGTCGACCTAAAGTGAATGTTAGTACTCACCTTTAGTAAGGGAAGGGAGGGCTTCGGCAGTGTAATAACATACCTCGGGTTTGTTCTTCATACTCGAGAGAATAGTGAAGAAGAATTGGGCGTCACGGTCTGCCATGTTGGATAGAATGGTTCCTGTTGACAGAGGTGAGTTAGTTTTGGAAAATATTTTCAAGTATAAGAAGACATACGTACTCGTGTGCGTGGGTTGGGAATCCAGGGAAGAGAGAGGTGATTTGAAATGGGGTTGTGTGAGAGTATTGGTTGAAGTGCGGATGTTGGTTGTCAAGGCGTTGAAAGGTAGAAAGATGGATTTGCGAAGCCGAGGTTGTTTTGGCAGATTTGATGCCTGGGCCAAGCCTCGTGATATACGCTCTCGTCTAGACCAAAGGAAGGAGCGAACGTGCTCGATTCAACTTGACTCGCCACTTCTTTTCCCGTTTGCGCTCAGCAAAAACTGAAAAACTCAATGAACAGATCGAAAGCTCTTGCATGACCCCCGCATTGGAATGATGCAGAAATCGGAAGATGTATTGCTTCCCCGCCTTCCATGATTGAATGCAGCATGTGGCAATTTTCATGCTGGGGTTGCGATGAAGTTCCATATTCCTTTTGGCGAACTCTTGTTCCCCGTCTTACCAGGGTTGTTTGGCCGGAAGCAAACAACATTCAAGAAGGAGAACATACACTGGCTTTCCCATGTTGCATTAATTTAAGAATTCATACTCGCTGATGGATTTCCCTGTTTTACTCTTCGGCTTCAATACATTTATCTGGAATACCAGGGCCAGATAAGAGGGTAAGTCTTCCCGCCCTCTAAAGCAACTTACCGAGGGCAACGCCTTCTTGCAGATATACGCTAAGGTAGTGTCATTTAGTACTCAAACGTTGAAGGGTGATCGATCGCAAATAATTCAACCTAGATTTGTTGCCGTAAATTTGTTCCTCGCTTTGATAGCCTTTAGATAATGGATTAATTAGAGAGAGTATGTAGATGAAAACAATACAAGCGAGCAGCTCTCAGCCGAAGCTACAAGCTTGCGCCACAAGAAGAAAGAAAGAACATGAATCCTGTATGATTTTCACCGGGAGAGAATGGGAAAGAATCTGTGAGATCCGTGGCCTACAAGAAGCGACAAAAGAATTCGCGAATCACAGCCCACGAGCACAAAGCCAAGCCAAGTCCCGCTGTCCCAATGCAAACGTGCCAACCAGATGTTTTGAATTTCTTCAGTTAGGCTAATGCCTTCTTTGAGTTTGGCTCGCAGATCTTATCTAAATTAAGTTTAGGTTGTCAATATATATTAGGAAATGAGGCTCGGGAAACCACTTACTGACAATATATGCAAAGGTATATCCAGCTGTGTACCTATCTTAGCTTTGTTAACGCCCACTAAGAAGGCAATGTGACATTTCAGACTCCAATCAATTGTGAGAGGAGCCAAGTTTTTTAGTTCTGTGCAAGAGAAAGTATCAATGTGCATGAGCCACGGGTATGGGTGTCATTCTCAAAGACGAGCCAGACCACTCTCAATCGATACCACTCGATGCCACTACTCTCCAGACAGAATCTCCTACAATCCAACACAATTAGCTGTCTTCTTCTTTTATTAAAAAGACCGGAAGCATCTCAAAATTCATTGAATCCCCAGTTGTTCAAAGAGCCGAAGCAGCAGGATGAAGTTCTCACTCGATAATGGAGTGGAAATCGTACAGGCAAGTTGCTTCTCTGATTCCTTTATTCGGTATAGGTATTTTGGGGCACTTCGTTCCATCGCATCTTGATCTTATGCACATAAAGCACATAAAGACTGACATCAAACTTTTGATGCAGGTGGAGAATGTCCCCGTAAGCGAAGGAAAAGCGAAAATGTTTAGAAAACACTCGCGTCACTCCCCCGATGACCAGGAGACTATACGAATCTCGACAGACTATCCAAATCTCTTCATTTGCCTCTTCGAGTGGATTAAAACGAAAAAAATTGACTGCGTTGAGCCTGCGGATTATGATCCGCACAACCATATCTCTAAGTGGTGCCATATGCATTTTTTAGCTCACGAGTTTGGCTATGACAAGTTGGCAGAGGAGTGTGCCAATGGATATAAAAGCAGAAGCTTGATCAACGGAAAAGTGTGGGAGCCCTTGCCGGCAGAAATCGAGTTCATTTATGAAAAACCCACTCAGCAGACAATTGCTCTGAGGAATATCATACTCGACTATATGGTGACGCAGGTTTTGTCATGGACAATGGCGGAAAAGTCTGACCTCTTTGCGGAACTTATAACTCGAAATAGCCAATTCGCCAGTGAGATTTTTCGTGCGATTGGTACGCATGTCGTAGGGTTCGATGTGGATGGTGGCGGTGAGCTCAAAAGAAAGGATTGCGAGATTGAGAATTGCGGAATTCACGGAAACTGCTTGAAAGAGGGCAGCGAATACTTCTCGTCACCCGAGTTTGAGCCAGACCTTGGAGATCTGAGCGTAACACCGGAAATGCTAATTACTGCCGAAGAACTCGAGGCTCTCCAAGACGCTGAAGAAGCCGAAGCCCTAGAAGAGGCCCAAGTTTGCAAAGCTCAACTTGGGAGAGAGGAGAAATTGTGAGTTCAAATCCCTTTTGCAGAGCTCGTTATCAGAGGGCTGAAATTGTGCAGATAGGTGAAGGTTGGGAAGTTGGAATTGGAGGATAGACGGTCAGTCATTACTCTGTTGGTATGCGCCCCCTTTCATTTTGCCGGTCAATGTCCAACAATCACTAATTGTTTTGAGCCATATAGGAGAATTGGAACCCTTATAGCCATTTTCCTGTTTCAAGGAAGTTACGAGCCTGAATCCAGGTGACGAGTTCTCGTAACTTCCTTTATTTGATTCCATTACTTGCCATTCCTTGGACAATATAACTCAACAAGTTGGCTTCAGACTGAATACTTGTTGCAACTTGATGCAATTTATTCAATTACTTGGATTTTTTAGTACACTATCAATAAACATCTGGACTTCCAAAAGAGCAACCGTGGGAACTTTGTTTTATTTATTCAACTACTTGACTTGCTTGGTACAGCATAAATGAACAACTGGACTTCAAAAGATCAACCGTTGTGACTTTGTGCCATTTACTGAATTAATTGGGTTGTGAACCCTCGATTTCAGTACCGCTTAGTGCCTACTACCGCATGACTTCCCAAGCCCCACGGAAATACCGCAGAAATGAACAGAGACTTTGAGAAGATTAACAAGTTGCTACTGCATTGCATCAAAGGATCTAGATTATTTAGTGATGGTTATGATTTTATCGAAGTTTTGCGACCGTATCTCATGTACTTAAATCCGACGATTCATCACTACACGCCAAAAAAAGAATGAATGAAATTCTGCTGTTCTCCGCACCCACCAGGTATCATCTGATGTACGATAAGACCATTCTTGCTTCGTGGCTTTTGAATGCAGCTATAGTGGAAGACCAACTGAGCCTGACAAGAAACCCGGCCGAACATTTCATCATAAATAAGAGGTAGAAGAAGCCGGTGACTGGTTGATCGCAATCCAGGACGAAAAAAGAAACGATTGCCCAGGCTCTCCAACCCCCCCACTCAACTCATGCTACACAATTTGAGTAGCAGGGGACACACGGACGAAGCTCTCTGGAGTGCAAAAGGATTCTGCATAGAAGAAGAAGAAACGACATGCCAATAATTAGCCGACGGAAATCAAGCAGAAAAAAGCCACCATGTAGTGAGTGGCCACACTCATGGAAGAGTACATTGATGAAAATATGGTATCATGTATGATGATACCGAAAAACCATGTCGCAGCGCACCACCATCCTCGAGGCCACAGCACACCAAACCCAAATGTAGCTCAGAGAGATGTGCTGCATATCAACTATGTTGCCACAAACGCCGACGGGAAGAAATTTGAATGCCATGCCAATCGAGCTGTCATCGTGTCAGTGTCTTGTAGAAATGCCAGCAAAGCCAGAAGGCCAGGCGGATTTTTCGTTCGATGCTTCCATCATTATGCCACGAACCAGCTTTCCTTTCTCAATCTCTGCAACCATCACTTGGCCGATCTGCTAGTTTGATGAGAACCTTGACCCCCAGTTTCTCGCTCAGTACTCCATATCAGCAGTGAGTGTCGGTTGTTTCGAGGGAATTTCGTGCGGGGTTCGAGGGGTAGGTTCGAGGCGGGCGATTGAATATGTATTCGATGGCTCTGGGGTTGAATCGTTGCGAGAGAGATGTATGGGTAAATGTCTCTTTGCTGCAACCTTTCTGTTTCCACAAGAGCATTGGAGGGTGGATTTAACAGAAAAGTGTTTGTTTGCACTTTTTTTTGAGGTCACTCATCTTTCCAGGGTCTGATGTACCCCAGGTCAGATCATGTGGACACTCTCTCGCTTAGCTTAACTTCCACCCCTTTTCCTATTCCTGTTCCGATCCGATATATGGTCCGATTGGTTGGCAGGAGAGCACCAGACACAATAGGGAAAAGAATTCACTTTAGATCTCCCTGTTCTGCTCACTTTCAGAAACAAGAATGGTGAAAGAGAAGTCGTAAAATATTGAAGTTTTGTCGCGTTCACTCAAGGCATTTCTGGTTGCTTTCATTTTGCAAAAAAGACATATGCTTTGTTTACTTGGAATAATTTGGGAAATAGCAACACTTTGAGGGATTCTAGAGGGGTTTCTGCAATGCAATGATATAGAAAGAATGACTTCAATCGCTCGAAGAGTGTGAAGTGTTCCTTGCACCTTGATGGAAAATGAAACGCGTAACTCAACAACCAGGATGGCTATTCAACTCTTAGACTTGCTAAAGCACATCAGCTGCGCGGAATAACCCGCTGTTGCCTGCTGCAGATAGAGACGTTTTGACGAATCAGAATGGCGCTTTCCATGTTTCTTATCGTTTCTAGCTTGATATTGTCATGGGGTGGCTGGGGCTATGAAGTCGCTATTTTGGCATGATTTTCAAACCATTTGCGCAGGTTTCCCCTCCATAAATTTACCCCGCGGCTCCCTCGATCTTTCTTTTCCTTTCCTTCAATGCAACAACAACTTTTCGCAACGAAATAGAAACCCACCACCGTGAAACGTCAACACTTCTCAACCCTTGATCACTTGCCATACGTATTGCATCTTATTTCAGATTGTAATCCAACAACCCACGAACTCTCTACAGTAAGTATCCCGCTCTCCAGTCGCAATTCCAAAACTGAAATCGCGACATTGACTGACTTCCACCCAGTTACCTAATCTCACAAAAACTCTTGTTTGTTTTCATCCTCTTTTCTCTTTAGTCTTCTATTCCCCAACCTTCTTAAATGCTAATGCATTATAGACAAAATGGCCGGCGACTCCGCAGCTGGTGGTCCTTCTGCTAAGGAGGCTGCACTCTTCTTCAGTATCATTACCAACATGAAGGACAACAATATCGCATCCGCGGTAAGTGATAACGCTATTTTATATGACCTGATATTCCTTCCTTCCTTGCCTCCTGATTTCTACAAAGGAGCCCAGCTCCTTCGTCACTGGAGTTCACCTCGAGCGGGGGTGTTGCTCCGCAAGACTTGCTTCCACTTCCTTTTAATGCTGTGCTAACTTTCGATCTTTAGGTCGACTGGGAGGCTGTCGCTGCCGATACTGGCTATAACTCCGGTAATACTGCCAGAGTCCGTTACAACCAAATCCGCCGTGACATCAACAAGAAGAAGGGTGTATCTGCCGGTGATGATGACGGCTCCCCTGCAAAGGCAAAGACTCCTGGTGAGGCCAAGGCAACTCCCAAGGCGAAGACCTCTAAGGCGGACACGAAATCCAAGGTAACCAAGGAAAAGACCCCCGCCAAAGCCAAGGGAAAGGGCAAGGCTACCAAGAAGGTGGAAGCCGTGAAGGAGGAAGAGGCTATGGACGAGGACTTCGCTGATGCGCCCGAGGAGGCTGCTGAGGCTCACAAAGATGAGGCAGATGAGGAGAAGTGAGGTTGTTCGTACTTGATTTCGAGCTTGCTTTGTAAGTGCCTCTAATCTTCCATTCCCCGATCCAAAAAGCACTCACTTATTGATTCAATTTTAGGGTGTTCTTCCTGATCCCCGGCACTTTTTGAAATCACGATCATCGACGACACGTCTTTCTCTTTTCGGCATTGGCAATGATTGCAACTAACACAGTTCTTGAGTTTGGTTTCTGGGATTCTGATACTCGTGTCTCTATTTATGACTGGTGCGTTTCTACATATCGCATTTGGCAGGTGTTCATAATGGATTTCCCGAGGAGAATCAGCGGTGTAGCCAGATGATAATTACGGAATTTTTGCTTTTGAAAAACCGAATTGAAACCCGCGTGAAACTTAATGAAATGAGTGAAGTGTATTTTCAAAGATGAAGCTGTTGGTTTCTTGGAAATTTTGGTGAAGCAATGAATGTTGATACGTGACGCCACCACCCCCGCGCGGGGTTCAACACTTCAAATTTTCTCAGGCTACAGTGATACCGGGAACTTTTGCTCTCGTAGGAATGGCCAAATTCATGCTTTGTAGACAATGTGATGGAATCAAGTCAAGACGCGTAGGCTATTGTGTGTTATTGAATATTTTTGGGGGTTGTTTTGGTCCACAGCGCCCTCGCAACACGCCAGTGACCTCACAATACCGCTTAGTTTTGCTACTATCAAAACACCATGGTTATGAAACTTTTAGCTGCCTTGAGAGATACTCCCGAATGACTCTCGAGGTGTTTGATCAGACGAATACCCAAGTTCTTGGACTGGCTTCTGAGGCAATCTCCAGCAAGCTCGCTGGGTCAAATTTACACGTGAACATCATCTTCACAGTGCCTCCTCGCACAACAGGTTCACTTCAAGAACATAATTCACGTCATGCAACACAGATAAATTCACAAAAGAGAAATCTAGAGGTTGAGGTTTTTATTCACCAAATACCCCCACGCACGCTGGCAACCAGCCTCAGCACTTCCACGAAGTTTAAGCAGTCGATGAGAGGTTGAACTAAGCTTTCGAGGTGGTTGGAAATAGTCCCAAAACAGGGAAGGAATTTCACCCAATGTACACAATTACAAGGATAAAAGCTCATCGAAACTCCCCGTGGACTCATAGCTTCCTGCCCCCTCGAACACTAAGCCCTTACGGATAATAACTACAATGATAGCGTGCCAGAGTAGGAAACCATTGGCGTGAAGGGCTCGTCAAAGTGGGGAAAAGCTTTCAGTGCACGTGTTTGAGGTGTTTGACAGTGTGGTGGCTGACGGGAACCAGAGGATGCACACATACAAGTACCCCTCCACTTCCTCTCACACAAACATTTTTTCCTTCCACATACACATCGAAACGACACCACAATCTCATCAACCCGTCGCATTGCAACCCATAGTTGCATCTTCATCAATCAACTTTCATCCATCGGTATGTATATCCTCATCGATGAATAACACTCACTTGCACGCTCGGCAACCAGCTAATGGCAAATTGACAGCCTACAATCATCGCTACGATGTCTGGCTCCAAGACTGAAGCCAAGAACGAGTCTGGTGCCGCTAGCAGCATGAGCCAGAAGGATGTCGAGTTCCTCGTCGCCTGCCTTCAAAACGCCAACGGTGGTGCCGTCAGTGTAAGCTCGATGAATCCTCTCCACTTCCTCTCCACTTCCTTTCCACTTCCCCTCAACCCTCCTCAAACTTGTTCAACACTCCTCAGCCCTCCTTCCATACCGTTTTGCACAGTGCCATTCAAGTTTACAGAGTTTCACGGGTCTACTGAGTGACTCGAGGGACTCGACAACAATGGATGGTGCTGATCTGGTTCCCCCTAATGAATAGCAACAAGCAAAAGTTGGAACTCACCTGAAGAGTGACCCGAGAGCTAACACTCGTCGCTCACAGGTCGATTCCGCAGGTGTGGCATCCGCTCTTGGTTACGATAATCACCGATCAGTCCAAAACCGTATCTCCACCTTGAAGAAGAAGTATAACCTTCCCTTCGGATCCACCAGCGGAGCCAAGGGAGCAGCTGGTAGCTCTGCTGGCGCCGCTTCAACCAAGCCTCCCACCACCCCGGTCAAGTCCAAGGTTACGAAGACTAAGAAGGAGCCTGCTACTAAGAAGACTCCCGTCAAGAAGACTACCGCAAAGGCACCTCCAAAGTCCAAGAAGAAGATTACCGAGTCTGACGAGGATGCCGATGCCCCAAAGGCTGAGACTGCTGACGAAGAGATGGAGGATGTTGGAGGAGGTATGTATTCATCCCATCCCCTCAACGTATGTAGAGCAAAACTAACTTGAAACTTTTTTGCAGACGAGGAAGAGTCCCAAACACCTTTACCCACCATCGACATTTAACATCCTTCTTTCTGTTCCCGAGCGTCGAGGAGGGTCTCGGTTGGTAGTTGTTTGCTTGTCCTTGGAGAGGATGGACGCATATTAATTGTGATAACTTGGTGGTATCTGCATGGAGGTTAACACCAGCGTATCAAGAAACCAGGCCATAGTTAAGTGGAATAAATTTACACTTCTGCAGTCTTTCTCTCTTCCACTTGTGATACAGCGACTTGAGTTCAATTGACCTCTTAGACCTTCAACTCTTTCCCCACCGTCGATCAATCACTAACACTCGATAGGAAAGTTTAAGCTCTCGGGGTCGTTGGAAGCAAACAGATATTGACTCGACCAAGAACGGCGATGCACTGCTGCAGCTGCAGAGCGGATGTTTGCATACTCTCGCGGCCCGCATCGATACTGCACTTGCATCATAGTTTCGAGGCTTGCATAATAGCCTGCAAGGCTATCACATCTCACATCACATCTCGGATATTTGTAAGTTGAATTCCAAGAGAGCCGATGTGGGTGCAGAGTTTTGGAAGACCACCTGGCCATTGCTCTGGAAGATAACTAGCTATCGCTCCTTCCTTTCTTGGTCAATTACTCGAGAACGTTTAGAAGAATGAGTCCTAATTCTCCCAATCGCTCTCGGATAATACTTCCTGAACTGTTTCATGCAATTCTTCCACTTCTATCTCCTATATATATTTCATCTCATTCAGGTTATGAGCCTGGTGTCGTCAAAGCTGGATGGCACTACTCCCAGCTAGCGCAAAATGGCTGTCGCCTGATTGGCTGGCTGGAGTGTGGGTTAGCCACCACTGCCTGGAAACCTCGACAGCCAGGCTACTTGAAGCAGTTCTCTTCCCCTCCCCAGCAACCCACAACAAGACACAACAGGATACAACAAAATATAACAAAAATCTCGATCTTACAATCCGCAGCTCACCATCATCAAACCATCCAACAACACACCACTTCTTACACCGTTCCTTCACCAAGATACCCAGCCCAGTCTTCAGACAACCACCAAGCTTCATCACAAGTAAGGATCCCGAAATCATCATGTTCTTTTGGGCAGTCACGACCCGTCTGCGCGGATCCGTCGAGAAAGTACAAAGCTGACCACCACCTCCCCTCCTACAGACTTCATCAATATGCCACCCAAGGCTGTTGCAACTGGTGAGGAGGGCGCCGCAGCTGAAGCTGCCGCTGGAGGTGTCGTATCTTTGACTCCTAAGGAGACGCAGATGCTCGCCGTCGTTGCTTCCCTCATGGGCGATATTCCGGAAGTAAGTACATGCTATTCACCTTCAATCCCCCCCCCCCGCCTAGAAACATCACTTTGAGCCATCCATCTTGAGATCCGACATCAATTCCACATTCTATTTATCCGATGCCTTCGATCTTCTTGATCTTATCAATTCATATGCTAATCTATTGTAGGTCGACTTCAGCCAGGTTGCTGAGCTCGTCGGCCAAAAATATGCTCGCAACGCCCGCTCTGCCTGCAAGAAGCTCTTTGAGAAGTTGAAGGCCATCGCTCCACCTGGTGCTGTCACCGCTTCAGCTTCCACAAGCAAGACCAATGAGGAGGGCGGCAACAATGACGACGAGGGTGGAGAGCTGGTCACCCCCAAGAAGACCCCAAAGAAGAAGGGCACCGCGACTCCCCGCAAGACTGGTCCTCGCAAGACCACAAAGAAGGCAACTGCTGCTAAGGCCGAGTCAAAGGATGAGGTTATGGAGGAGGTTGTCGCTAAGGCTGAGTTGGCTGACGAAGACGATGAAATGAAATATGGCAAGTCAATCCCCGCTACTACTGCTATCGATACTTTCGCCCCTCTCGTTTTCCAATCTGGCCGACGACTCCCATTAATCTCAAGCATGTGTGGCTACGTGGCAACCTTCCCCATTGGCTATAGCTTCCCTGCAGATGCTACCGAGGAAGAGCTGTACAAGGCACATTTGTACCAGATGACTGTCGAGAAGTGGCGCGCCGACAAGATTTTCAACAACTGTGACCCCGAACGAGCAATTACTCCAAGCTAACTGTGGGATATTTGTAGAAGGTGATGAGCAATAAGTCATTGAACGACGTGGATGCATAATGGATATCTCCGATGGTTTTCTTCATTGCTCTCTTTTCAGCCAATCTTTCCGGCTTTTTTCATTCAGTCAATATTCTCGGCGTCTTTTTCTCATTTCGATCTTCATATCCACCAATTAACACCATTCTGGAGTTCAGCGCGTGGAATGATGGGAATTGAATATGGGGTCTTTCAGAAGGGAGGAATCTGTATGTGCTCGAGGGGAAACGCGAGAACATTAGATTTCTATTTCGAATAGAATCTCTCAGCAGAATATGACTTTGAAGTGCCACTGTGATTGACCTAAAATTGAAGCCACGTAGATCACTTCCCATATCGTAATTTGAGGAGCCAGACGAACGCATTTCCAATTGCCTCGAGAAAAGTTGACCTTGCCCTTGAGGAGGAAGTTGAAAATTGTTACAACTTGTGGTCGTTCTGGCCATGGAATACAGTTGTGGTGTTTGCCTACTTGAGATCTCTTCTTTAACTGCAAGATACCGCAAACTTCTTCCACGCTCTTTTATTTGGAAGTGAATAAGCCCACAGACCCAAACATTTCATCTTCAAACACCAATACAGCGAAAGACCCTTCATGACGGCTTTTTACTCATTGCAGTCTTCTTGCTCTTAAAGCCAACGTCATCCACATCAACCCAGGTCTTTCCTGATCAAGATTTGGATGGAGTCGGAGCTGAGCCTGTTCTGCCCCTCTTCAAGCCCCAACCTAATTCAAAGTGAATGATACTTCGTTGAATTTGACCTTCAGACCTCAACCCAACCCCCCTTGACAAGTTGAGACAACATCCAGCTATCTCCAACCTCCAACCACAAGCATCTTTAACCGAACCAATCAACAGCGACCTCAATTCCATCATACCCCACCATAACTTGACCTCCATCTCAATAATCTTGAACTCCATCTCCATCTCAAAGCGATCATATAGGCATTGAGAGATCAATCGCACATCATGGCACCCGCTTCGAACGAAGAACAATTCAAATTCCTCATTAGCTGTATTAGATATAGCAACAATGGCAAGGTGAGTTGGGATCTTGAGATCGATCCACCACTTACACGAGGCTGACGTCAAGCAGGTAGACTTTGGACGAGTAGCAAAGGAGTGTGGCATCGTCACCAAGGGGGCAGCGTAAGTGCAAAGCTATCTTTCATCTTCCCTTTCTGAATCGGCTTTCACGATTCTCATTTTGGGATGTCAAAAAGAATTTCACTTTCCAAACATCTGCTAACCAAATAGCAACAGCGCAAAGCGCTACGAGCGTCTCATGCGAGCTCACGGCATCTCCTCCAACAATCCCTCAAGCACCAAGCCAAGCACCCCCACCAAATCCAAGCCAGAGCGCAAGGAATCCGCATCTACCAGCAAGAAGCGCAAGCTCGCGGACTTGGACGAAGCTCAAAACGATGGCGGCGCAGACGACGACGAGACCTTCGGACCCCTAACCCAAACTCCCACGATCAAGTCAGAGACCAAGAAGCTCCTCGCCCGCCTCACAACCCAATCCATCAAAGCCGAAGACAAAGACACCCCCAAATCCAGCATCATGACCTCCTCCCCCATCCCGCTCGACGAAGCCGCAGACCTCATGCAATTCTACCCTAATAGCGCATCCCAAACCTTCAGCGAGGCGTCCTTCTCAAGCGCTCGGGACTTCAACGATTACACCTCTGGAAATGACTACGGCAGCAACTTTGGTGGTTCCAGTACTCCTATCCACGGCAATGAGGACTCGATGTTCGCTGGTTTTGATGATCCATTCACGACGGCGTATCCGGAGTCTGATCCTTTGAATATCTTTGGAAGTGGTATTCAGAGCAATGTTCATTTGGCTGCGCCGGTTGTTCCCAGCAATGCTGATGCTATGATGAACCCACTTGCTCCACGACCACAAATGGCTTCGCAAGTCTTCCAGTCTTCGCAATTCTCGCCATTCGCTAGCACTGGTCTCTCGGATAACCCAGTTGTTCTCGAATAAGCTGGATATGTCACGGAGGATTCTGGCAGGATGTGTTGATTACGAAAGTGGCGAAGGAATATAAAAGCACACAGCAAGACCGACGGAAAGGAACCGGATATTGAGATATGCTGATATGCGAATTGGCATTTGTCAAACCAGGCTAGCATGGGATATCATTGAGGGTCTGGAATCTTCAAAAAAGCGTTTTCTTTCTGCGTTCTTCTTCAAATTGTGTTCATTTTCGTCCTTCCCTGCTTGTCCATTCGAGGGGTGGGTAGTCACCGAGTCTTTGCTTTTTCTTTATATATCTTTCGAGGATGGATTCTTCAGCCAGAGAAACGGCTGAGGCTCATTTCCTTCTTCCATGTAGCAGTAATCTCGGAGGTTTTCTTTACACACAAATAAATCCAGATGCCCAAAATTCTTCATGCCTTGATGTTGTTATTTGATATCCATAATGAATTCTGCGGAACCCCTTCTGAAAGCTGAGTGAGCCCAACGATATATGTTGAGTGAAGTGAGTTCCACCTTTTTAGGTTCAGATCATGTGATATCCAATAAGCGATGTTTCAAAAGGAGAAAGAGAAACGAAAATGATGAGATGTGTAAATGACGACGAGCCAGCATCTCCCAAAATAACGCATGACCATCTGTTGCGATAATATTCGAAATTGGGTGCGATCCTAATTCAAATAATTGCCAACCCCTTTTCAGCAAAATTAGACTAGCGACTGCGAGAGGCCTTAGTGCGCGACGAAGCATTCGAAATCAAGATTTCTTTCCCCATCCTCGAGAAATAACAGCAGAAGAATTTAGAACTCCAATAAAATATAAGTAAAATAGCAAAGATTCAGCACCACAATGTACTTTTGTCGATTGATAGAGGGAGCATGGCGATATCAATCTGACCCGGGCTGTTGACCAGCTGGCTCTACTTGCCAAGTAGATCTAGATCCAGGTTTCTTGCACTCCTAGAGTTGACTCTGACAGATGCACCACCGCGCCATGCCGGACAAGAAACCTGATAATTGATGGAAGCATGCTTGCTAATTGTGGTTATGAGGATTTGTGGGGGCTAAAGGGTGGTGGATGGGTCTTTTGGGTGCCGGGGAGGGGGCGAGCCAATGAGGTGGCGCCGGTGAGGTTAAGTGCAATCGATCGATCGAAGCTCGCGCAGCAGAAGCACTGAGAAATGTTGTTTGCCACCGCGTTGATCGAAAGTGCGCATTTGTCCCAGCGACCCAGATGTGGTGATGGTACCTTATCAGTAGGGTTGAGGGGACAATGATATGATATATAGCCAGGGTACTTATTGACCAGCATCGCTCCTTCCTACAACACAACAATGTTGCGCAAGGACCTGAACGAGAAAAGCCTGCAGAGAAGTGGCTAATCTTCAACGAGGCTCCTCCCCAGCGGAACAGCCATTGGAAGATATTCGTGGCTATCCGAGTTTGGCATATGTCGACGGTCGCCATTCCCATTAAATACTCCAGGCTACTTCGATTGAACTCGCCGTCCGTAACCAGATAAGTTGCAATATGCTCCCCAGATTCTGGGCTTCTTTTGGGTACGCCAGGGAATTGTGGGAGAGAGTTTGGAAGAACGAATACCATTGTCCACTATGGTGTGGAAGAAATAAAGAAAACAAAAACATATCCCAATTATCCCAACCCTTTTAAATATTGCTTTATAATCTTTGGAAGAATAGAGGAAGGTTGTTGTTGCGGAGGAAGCTCGCAATTATTATGGTCATGACGCTGCTGGCTTGGTAAAAGCTCAAGGTTGAATTGGTATTTCATGGTACCTTGGGGCCTGAGGGTTGGAAATACAAAAATGATGCTGAAAGACTGACAAGATGGAGTCCAATTCCTGAGAATTTGCAGACTCGACTCGTGGCTAGCATCTTGCTTGGAGGGTGTTGAGGTTACTCCTGCCATATTTGAATGGAAGGCTCAAAGCTTATTCTTATCATGACCCCATGATCCTTATTGTGATAACTTGATATCTGGCCTTTGTATTTAGCCATGTGTACTTTCTTTTGTCTCTTTCTTTTGAAGACCTGGTGAGTGAAACAGGAGGGTCCATATAGAGCTTCAATAGATCTCAAATTGTCTTAGCAAACAGTCTGAGTTCCTCTCTTCTTGAGTGCTTTGCTACCAGTTAGTTCTGGTAGGTACTGGTTGGAACTGAACTATTGAAAAAAGCTGCTGGTACTCCCTGTCTACGCAACAGAATTCGTGGAGAGGTTGCACAGTTGGAAAGAAGTTTACCAGCTCCTTCAAAGAACACTTAGATGCTCCTTTCTCTTGGCTTCCTAATGACTCATAGGGCTGGAATGGAAAAGTGAATCCTAAATCTGGTCTTGTGTGTCATCTCTAAGTATGGATACGTCTGGGATTCACAGCCTGATTCCCTGTGACTAACAGAATATCGATGTTTCCAGAAGCAAATATGGACCCTTTTTGTGGAGATGCAAAACAGGTTTTGAAACCAACGGGCTGAAATAAATATTTCTTATGGGCCAGGGTAAGGAAAGAGGTTGGCTGCTTTGTTTATTCAGGATGCTTTTTGCCAAGACGGATGGCTGGGTAAGAACAAGCTTTCGGGAATCATAGAGTCGTAAAACTGTGACCAGTATCATAGCAGTCTCCAGTAGAAATATCCCAGGAGGGCCGAAAGAGCAATTTTGGAGGACTAGGATGGCGCAAAGGAGGGCGGAGTTTATGTGCTGTGATAAAATAACAGCTTCTGTTTCCCCTCCCTATGTCAATCATGCAGACTGGCTAATGATTCGTAGACCAAAACTCTCCAGCTTGAAAGAACCTTGGAATCCCAAGGAGATATCCTCGAATATTCGGCTCTAAATAATATCCTCCATCCATCTTCAAGACGATTTATCGACCCGAAGACACCGAGTGATCCCCACAAAATCGAGCAAGCACTCTCAGCAAATTTCAGAATATTAAGAACCTCTTTGATCTCCCTGAAGTGTAATATTCCACGTCGATGGGTTACAGAGAGTCCTGAATATATGGGAGGAAGCGAAATATGGCAACACTTCGAAGCGATAAGAGATCGGTGATGATTGGAGAAGCTTTCTATGCTATACAATATCGGTTGGTCGGTAGGTTCTGGAGTTGTCCATGATTGAAATTCATAACGAGGTTGATGATTTGGGGTATTGATGTCGGTCGTTGAGAAATTGACAGTACCAGAAGAGCTCTCAGCATATCGTTAGAAGAACTTTGTAATGGGTCTTGTGTTCTTCTTTCTTATATATCCAAGGGAGCCACGTTCCAACTCTATATATGTCCCATGGGGCGTGCCAAATAGAGTCTTCAGCTCCTGAAAGGATTCGGAACAATTGATCGGGGGACAACTTTGAACTTCCCATCTCGAACCCCTAAAAACCCATTGCTTCACAGGCAGGTACAAGCGATGGGCGGAAACAGTTTCCATTCGAGATCAAGCAATAAGTCTCGAGTTAACTAGATAAATAAAAACAAAGTAGAAGAGGCGCTTGATCGCTGAGGCAATGCTACCACAGACAGAATGGCGAAAGAATGGCTCCAAAAAATATGATGAAGACACAAGAGCAACTTCCGGCTGAAGGCGGATTGAGGGTTTTGAGAAGTCAGGTAATTTTCAACCCGACCTCACAGAGCACCACATCAAATTTTCGGAAAATAAAAGACTCGATCGAAGGTTGCGTGCGGTTGTTGCTATTTTCCAACCACCGGAGAATCCCAGCGACACGAGAAAGGTGTTTACGTCGCCTCATAGCAACGCAGGCCATTGCTGACCCGGGCTTTCAATTCTGGATATCGGCAATTGGAACATGGAAATCCTCTCTTCGCTCCTTCAAAATCTTTGACATTATTTCTGGAGTAGTTACGAGAAGCTGAGGTTCTCGTGGCCGGTTCTTCTGGGTGAGTGAAGTTACTTCCAATCCAAGCCCTCGAATCCGAATTCATAACTCCGAGTATCCATCGAATACCCAACTGCGGCCTTGATATACCACGGGAGAGAACGTTCTTCTTCAAACACCACTTTGTTCAAAAACCCAGAGATATCAGCCCGCAAAGCCTCTATTATATATCTCCTGAAAGATAGCAATCTCGCTTCGGAATTTAATCTAATTTCCAACCCCCTTCGGTTAATTGATTGCTTCAGCAAAGACAACAAATTCACAACCCAACGCAGAATTTTCAATCCCATTTCCAAAATTCTATTGTCCCTTCCAATTCAAAAGAATTTGCACATTCAGACACCAGCCAAATGTAGCCTGGGCCAAAAGAAGCTAGCGGCTCGGCACCACACACAACACCCAAGGGAAAATTAAGGTTGACCCCTTCACGGGTCAACCTGCCATCCTGCATCTCCCCATTCTTTTTTTCGCAGATCCATTAGCCACCCCAGATCTCAGTTATAGAGGGACATCCCATTCACCGATTATCGCTTCTTGCTGAGCAATCTGTCGCATCCACCTCAAAGGACATCTCATCTCCCATCAAAACTGATCTCACTATTGATAGGACAGCATCCATCAAAGAAATTTAAGCTGGCTTGAACTTCTTTTGCAGATCAAGATGGAAGGGTCAGGGCTAGGCAGACTAGCTATAGAAGCCGAAACTTCCTTTCCAGCTTTATTACAATGGCTTCAAGCAGAGAGACCATACGAACGCGAGGAGGAGCTCGAGGTTGATAGACGCCCTTTGGAGGGTACTGGTACTGCGTAAGTTGGCTATTCATCTTCGATCTCGAAATGACTCCTCGACTGATGGTACCCAGACCACATGTTTTTGTTAGAGAACCATTCAAACCAAAGGCGCATAAGCCGCCGCATCCGGAGTATATCGAAGGAGAAACAATATTGGGGAAGACTAGATATGGGATCCCGGTTACACCATCGCAATTCGTAAGTCACTACCTATTTACGATCCACCAGGGGGTGTCAGAACTCATTTCTGTTTGTGAGGTTTCGCTCAAGGCACCACTTCACGAATCTACCATTGCACGAGGAGGTTTGGGAGAACACTAGATTCCTGAATCTTTCATCTTGTCTCGTACGGGGTGCCATTTAAGGCTGCAACTTGTCTGTCCGATATGAATTCTGAGATATCTTGGGGCACCCTCTCAATGATGCGGAGAAAGTCAAATCCTTTCAAAAGGCTAATCAAGATCACAGGAAAATAATTCCTTCCTCCATAATGGCCGAGATGAAGAAGATCTATCCGGAGAGGAATGGTGGGTAGCAGGGAGAACCGCCCGACACCAAAGCTTAGAGCGACTTAATTCCAGAGTTGAAGCAGGGTCGATTACCTCTCTCACTCCTTCCGAAAGATTCGATCTCGAAGCATGGCGACGTGAGCGTAAGGCAAGGGGTTTCCGGTCAACCAGAAAACAGAAGAGAACTGCAAGCTCGTCCTCTCTCACCGACTACAGAAAATGGATCGAAGAAAATGAAGCAGCACACGAGCATTTTTCCAAGGGCCCCGAAGACGCTGATAGAAATTCTATTGCAAGTGCTTCCTCACTTTCTGAATACAGAAAATGGCTTGAGGAGAATGAAGCAGCATACGACAACAACTCCACAAGTGGCGAGAATGTTAGCAGAAATTCCGTCGCGAGTGCTTCCTCACTCTCCGAATACCGGGAATGGCTCGAATCAAATGAAACAGCGCACGACAATAACGCCAAAGGTGCCGAGGATGTCGAAAGAAGTTCGATTGCGAGTACTTCCTCACGCTCCGAATACACAAAACGGCTTGCAGCACACCAGCCAACAGTCGAGGAAGAAGTCGAGGATGCTCCGGTGAGACATTCATATCTCACTTCGCAAAGCAGTGTTGCCTCGCTCCATTCCGCATCAGCTTTGCCATACGAAAGAGTCAATATTAGGCTCATCGACCTAGCCCCGACTCAGCGAAGAATGGTCCAGCGACGAGAGCCTCGAGACCCGAGATCTGCAAGCAAGCCGACCTCCAAGTGCCCCAAACGAAGCCTCAGTGCAGTGACGAAGTCAAAATACTCTCGATACACCAAGACTGATCTCCTGACTCTCAATGAGTATCTCGAGAGCCAAGAATTTAAGAAGAAGAAGAAGAAGAAGAAGGCGAAGTCTCCTGCCAAAAAGAATCCAGAGTCTATGACGATCAAGGAATATATCGAGTACCAAGCCAAACAAGAGGATCTCAAGCTGGGATTCTTCTTCGGTCTCAAGCGAGCAATTACTTCAATCCCTTCTCTCTTTAAAGGATTCCTACGAACAAAATTCAAAGCCAGACGATTCAAACAAAAATCAAAACCAAAGCAACAAAATTCCAAAGGCAAGAGCAAGATGACAAAATCTACATCCAAGGAGAGCGTTCACCTAAAGAAGAAGCGAATCCTGTGCCCCATACGAAGAACACGCGCCAAATTCTCAACAAAGACCAAGAAGCGCATTCCAGTAGAACCATACGTCCACATCTGCAAAGATGACGGCACCGCTTTCCCAGAAATCACAGTAGACAGACATCTCTGGATTGACGGTGGGTTTGATGCATCCACTGTCTATGACACGCTCCCAATAGGCTGGGGAATAGATCGAATCAAGGAGGTTGCAAGCGAGTATGAGAAGGATTTCGCAAGATCTGGATATATCAATAGTGGCTTTGACCAAGAGGAGGTGGGTGTATTTGATCATCTGCCAGAAGACGACAAGTTTGATGGCACAACGGAGGTGGAGAAGTGACGGATATCAGATATTGATACGGACTTGGCCAAAAAGGTGACCAAGGCCTCTTCCACCTTTCTGTGCACAACTTGCTAACAAGCTTGCAGATCTATAGCCACTGTGTTTTGTTCTTTCCTACAGCAACCATGAAGTTCACGAATTTCTTTCTCCTCTTTCCGTCCTACCATCCACAATATGCTTGCATACGTTTGCAGACAAATTTCAACGACACAACCTGAATGAACGACACAATTGTATAATGATATTCGCGGAGGACACACAAATTGAAGGCTTGTTTGAGTATATGGGAGGCCACATGGTCGCTTTGTTGAATTAGAGTTGGTAGGGTACACACACTATGGGCAAATACTGGCATGGAGGGATGCTTTGAGGTGGTTGACCAGAGGCTGCCAGGATATCAGGCTCCATGAAGAGCTTGATGCTGACCAGGTGGAAATCTTGATACTTGTACGCATGCTGGTCTTGTTTATCGCTGTAGAAAGCCTTGAGCTCAATGAAAAAGAGTTCTAAGGGATGGATCCCAATCCACCTTCTGCTGCTGAATTGTGACAAGTTTGCTACCTCCAGAGAGAGGGAGCAAACCCAATGGCTACAATGCATTTTTTCGTGCTTGATGAAGTTCTTTCTATCTTCTTCAAGCAGATATAATGCCCAAAAGCTTTCAATATTCACCCAAACTCGTAGAATTGTATAGACCTTGCCTAGCCACCCCTGTAGAGTTGGGAAACTTTGACCTTCCTCTAGATTCAATTGGCAAGAACTGCCCTTACAAGTGGGGGGTTGGGGCAATTGAAGCTGAAAAGCTCAACTAATTGCCCATATTCACCCAACATCAAGAAAAAATTGACGTTGAGGTGGCTGGTCAAGGGAGGGGTAAAAGAAGGCAACCTTTTCCCTCTTATCCTTCCTTTCTTGTACAACCTCTTCCTCTCCTCTTAACATCAACTATTCCTTCCCCCAAACCACCTAACCAGGCGTGCACAGCCTGTTTCCAAGGTGGCCGCCACAGACTTCTTTCTTCTTTACATTTCTTTCAATCATCTTAACCAAAATCATTTCAGATTTCAACAAGATCAACCTTCAACCTGCAAGTGCCAGATTAGCTAAAGGTATCTGCCATCAAAGTTGCAAGACTCTTTCTCTGAGCTCTAGTGCATTGCAACTCTTTGGAAGCATTCATCGTCTCTGTCTCTCTATTTTTTGCATTACCATCACGCTATCAATTCAACTCAACGCTATCGTTATCGGAACAGGCAGGAGCTAAGCTGTGAGCACATTTATCGGCAGCGCTAGTGAGATCCCGAGCCGACTTTGAAGCCGATACGGCACGGGACAGGTTGTTGACGATCCACGAATTGGAATTGCGGGATTGAATGCCTTATTGCCTTGGCAACTCTTCCCTTTCCTCTCTCCTCTATCTCCAAGATCGATCTACCTCCATCTAGAGCACGACTTTAGAGCCACCAACATTCATCCATTCATCCATTCATTCCACATCGCTTGAGCATATAGAGTCCCTCTGTCACTGCTTCGCATTGCAAGGTACGTTTTCCGGTTTTCCTTCTCTTCAAAGCACCACGGCGCGCCTCCGCAATTGCAAATCTTCCTCGACTCGAAGCCTCGCGGCGAGCTCGAACTCACCGCGGGACCTCGAGGCACAGGCGCTCCTCCACTCCTTTCCCCATTCCATCAATCCCCATTCCATCAATCCCCTCTTCCGAGCTTCCTCTCGTCTCGCGAGCTTCGTCCGTCATCGCCAGTGGCTTTGTCGAGATCTTCGCGATCCGTGGTCGCGACGAGACGACCTCGACCCCGAGAACACACAGCATGGAGGTTCCCTTCCTCAAGACACAACGTGGGTGCGCCGCCGAGGATGGAATAGCATCGAGCCCTCTCTGCAACAACCTTGAGTTACAAAGATGCCAAGTGTTGCTGTACGAAACCTGCCACGAGTCGAGGAATTGTGTTCCACCCCCCTCTCCCGCGACCGTCTTTCCACAACGGTGTCGCTATCTTCGGCCTTCATCAGGCCCACAGTCCGGTATCGTACCAAAACTGTCGCTTGCGAAGACGCGTCTCCCCCAAGCCCCCGCTGTCTAAACATCGTTCCATCATCGTGGAAGCGGGCGGGTCCAATTGAGCATTTTTCATCCTTAGCGAGAAGGAATCCCAATGTACTTTTCCATTTTCCCACCCCCCGTTTTACCGAAACATCATCACTTGCCCAGTCTTTCTTTCCAGTCACTTGAATCTCATACCACCATAACCCACTTTCAACAAAGTACTAACATATCATCGACCCAGATTTCAAATCCCACACCCCCACACATCGTCACTGCCCTGGAGACAAAAGTCAAAACAGGCGAGATGGCCAAAGAAAAGAAAGCCGTCGGCGACATGACTCGTCCGTTGGCTCAACCTAGTGAGAAAACCTGGGTCACCAACAAACCAAAAGCACCTGTTGGCAGTGCAATGGCAAACAACAGTGCGAAGGTCTCGTTCGATAAAGTTTCGAAGAAGTCGAAAGCCAAGGTAGCCAAGACCAGTAAGCGACTTAACCGAGCCTTCAATTGATATCAAACAGACGCTAACATCCATGCAGTCGCGAAGAGATCTGGGAACGTTGAGTCTGCTATTGGAAAGGCCGCTTCAAAGACCAAACCCACTGTTTCCAAGCGTACCGGTGATCCTGTTGAAGATGACAAGTCCAATGTCAAGCGTGCCGAAGAGACGAAGGCTGATGGTAACGCCAAATTCGTTGTTGATCTCGTTGTCTCGGATGGAACTCCCAACTCTGCCGCCGCCGATGAGGCCGAGAACGATGATGACGACGATGAGTTTGATGATGAGTTTGATGATGAGTTTGATGATGAGTTTGATGATGAGTTTGATGATGATGAGTTTGACGACGAGGATTTTGACCAGGAGGTTCGTGAGGAGGGCGACGACGCCAAATACGAAAATCCCTTGTCGATTCCCAAGCCAAAGCGCTGCAAATGGAAGCAGCACAAGGAACCAGACAAGAACGGTCGTTTTGTTGGGCGACAGCTGGTCATGTGGCACCGTAAGTTTTGAATTGCATTCCGAGAGCCCTTCTTAATGCTAATTGCTTCTGTTTACAGGACCACGAATGTTGGAGAAGTTGCTTCTGCACATTCAGTATGAGTGCCAGCGTTCAAACATCGCGCTTCCATGGGAGAGAGCGGTACATAGACTCATGCCAGGATCGAGTGGCACCGCCGCTTGCCAACACCTTGCAAAAATTAGGAAGCAGTTGCTCCGTGAAGGCCACATGGTCCCACCCCTAATTGGCAAGCTGGGCACCAAACAAGACACAGACATTCGGGGCTATATGCGTGACACTTCAGGAGGACCAATCAGAACTATACTTTGGACTGACGATGTCGTGGATCGCAAGGAGAGTTTGGTCGACAGCACCGTTCGTGGTTCTGGCAGATATCGGAAAGTAGAGGTCGAGATACGACGTCAAGCCAAAATCGACCTCGAGAAGCTGATCAAGGAAGGTGGTGATGTAGAAAAGGTGCAAAAGCTCAGAGAACTCACTGAGTATAAGCACACACCACTACGAAAACACGATGGCAACCAAGCTCGCCGCAACAAGGCCGAGGCCGCCAAGGCTCTTTCCACTGAAGACAAAGACATCAAGGCTGAGCCCAATGCAATTGTATCAACCCCAAAGAAGCACGCTCGTACCAGAGGCATGAGCGATCCGGATGACGTTGCTTCTGAGGTTGACCCAGTCGACTTGGACTCTGACGCCGAATACAGCCCAACGGTCAACAAGCGTCCCAGAACTTCTGCAGTTCGAAAATCCACAAGAACTCGCAAGCCCGTCAAGGTAGAGACCCAACCTGAATTGTCCGAAGAGGAAAAATCTCCAGCCACCGTTGTTGCAACTTCTCCAACAAAGCCTGCCGTCTCCATTGGTAAGAAACCAGCACCCATCAGGGAAACTCCAGTTAAGCCCAAGGTTGCAACTTCCACGAAATCAACTGCTGTTCCAAGAACTCCAGTCAAGGCCAAGGCGGTTAGCACTCCCAAGAAGTCAACTGTCATTCCAAAAACTGAACCCAAGCCAGCGGTTGCTAAGCAAGTCAAGACCATATCTGCCACAGCCCTCAAACCTTCAGTTCCAAGTAAAGCTAGCTCTGGTTCGGATACTGGTCTTGCAAAGTTGATCTCAAGTACTGTCAAGGATGATGGTGCCGCTGTAGTCCTCGGAGACGAAGAGACCCGCAGCCAGCTCGTTATCGATGGAAACAAACAAGCCAAGGCCAACAATATCAATCAGTTTGTTGCTCCGTCAAATGAAGCTCTCGCAGGAAATTCCGAATTCAAGGTTGATGGTCCATTTATCCAAGGAACTTCATCCAAATATGATGATGTCTTCGCCGATGGCAGTTCTAGTGATGATGAACCAGCTGCTGCAAGTGTCATGAACAAATACACTGTGTCACATCCACCTGCTGCTGGAACAATCAACCCAATGAGCTTCATGAGACCAACTCCTCGGGCCCAATTTCCATTGTTAGGTCACAACCCCATGGGTGCCTCCTTCTTTCCGGCAGAAGAGCAACTATCCTCGGGTGGTCGTTTGGATGGGAACGATGAATTCAATCTTTTTTCTCCATCGCCAGACGTCTATAGCTATGCTCAACCTCAAATGGAGTACCACATGGGCAGCCAGTCTACAATTGCAGCTGAGCCTTCAAGCCAGGTCTCTGAGCGAACCATCACCCCCGAAAGTCGAAGTTTTGGTGATGACTTTGACGTTTTCAATCACATGAGCCAAGATGCCTTCTCCATGGGTTCAACTCTTGCCGACTACGATGACTTGGATCTCAGTGTGTTCCAGAACTAATCTGAATGAGCCGGAATGCGTACTTGGGAACCAGCAGTTGCGAATCTGCTTTATCAAAAGCGCAGCTTCATTTAGTCCAGCGATTTATTTCCACGGATCCTTGTAGGACTTCTCTTTCCATTACACATTGCTTTATTTATCATCTTGGCCGGCGAGCCAACATCTTCTACCTCGGCTTGCCAATTGCTCTCGAGTTTGGATGTCGACCTTTTTCGATACTCCTTTCACATCTCGGAGTTTGGATCGTCCGGTGGTGGAAGACCATTACAATACAAAACGGCGTTATTTGTTTTTTAATCGATTGACAGTATCATGAACCAACAGAGGAAGAGATTCAGAGCATTAATGGTGTTCCTTTGTGGACACAACTGTTGTATTCGGCTCGTTTACTTTCGTGACATTGCGAAGGTTGTGGTGTGGCATCTTCGAATTGTTTTCCAATGCCAGGGTGTCTGATCTGATATGGGGGAAACCATGGGATTATTCATTTGATGATATCGTTTATATGAATCGGGCTGTGATCTGAACGTTTCATTGGGGATCTTTCGTTATTGTTATGCGCAATCCTGTATCTCGGACATGCGGTGGGTGCTTCTATTCTCAAAAGATGGATCGCCATGGCCAGAATGTACCATAGAGGAGCACAGCAATGGATAATTTATTAAAATAAGGCTGTTGGGCACTTTGCATTGATCATGCTGTGACTTGTCTTGTCTTCGACATATTTTGCATGTTGGAAAAGGCCAAGTTGGAATGAGGATAACGCGCACCGTAGCTGAAAGCTAAAGCTGCGAAAACTTTGAATCAGAAACAGGTACGTTGGTGATATTTTGGTACGTGTGGAGGCTCTCAGTTCGTGGCCAATTCACGGCCGTTCGTATTGGGCTTCAAGTTTGCAATTCTTCTCTATTGATAATTCGCCGGGCTTTGAGGTCAGCAACATTTGCTTGCTGGGTTTGAGGAAAATCGTTGTTGAAGATCGGGTCATGTAACACGGAGCCCCCGAAGCTGAGTGCCACCATGGAGGCAAGTTAGTCCTCACCATTCTAAACAGTTTTCTCATACTTTACTTACATTTGTATGCAAGCGCGAGGAGGAACTTCTCTTCATCTCGAACCCTCGATGTAATGGCGGCAAGTATTGTGAGTGTACGGGATTCTTGGTGGGAATTCTGCTTTTGGCTATTGGGGTGTTGAGGGGGTGTTCTTGGGTACTGAACGAGTGTTTTGATTTATTCCCCAATTTCTTGTTTTGCTCTGATTGTCGATTGTTTTGGGCGTAATCCGTATTCTGGTATGATTCCCAAAAGCAGACAAGAAACCCCTGCTGAGCTCACATGGCGGAATTTGACTTCTGAGAACGATGGTTTCTGAGGGGATTCGAAAGGGATATGAATTGAGTATATCGTGTTGAATTCTGGACGAGATGTCCGACGGATGCCGCCACCTCAAAGTTGTCAAGTGATGCCAGAGTATTCGGTGCAAGTAATTCGGAAACTTGTCAGCTGGATGTTGAACTTCGTTCTTTGAATTTTTCAATATTGAGGTTCTTCGTTAGAAGTCAAGATAATACTTCATCGAATACGGGATTGAAAATTTGATAACCCGTTTTGCGTAGTCATTGGAGCTGAATCATCTTAGAGCAAGGCACTAGAGTTTGAGATTAGAATAGCTCGGGTAGTCAAGTGATTAGTCGCTCACTGTATTCTGAGATACCTGAGCTTCAATGGTTGAGTGGCTTCTGAAAAGGATAATTTGCTATAGGCGGCGGGGTTTTTAGCCTTCAGCAGTGGGATTTATCAATTAGATACATTTGTTGATAACAGGTGATAACGCCGGTGGACAGGGCTTATGTTCTTCCGATTCAGCTTCAAAGGGAGAGAGCAGAATCCCCCAAAGGTCAATGGGAGTGGTCTTGTAACCCAAAGCGTCCACGTGAGAAAGTCTCAAAGCGGTATACGAGAAGCATGGAAGTTCGAGTTCGCTTTCGTATCTTGCCTCAAAAGTTCGAAGAGCAGACATCAGCATGTCATAGAACACAGGGCGAGCATGTTAGAGCGTGTTCCTCGGAAGGACTCCTCATTGGAAGACTGACCATTGTTTACGAATGCTCAAAGTAGCCAAGATCTCAAAAACTTGATGGTGGAGGAGAAAGTTGATGACTCTTCATTGTCAAGGTGATGACTTTGTCGCTGGGCGTGTTTCTTAGAGTTGGCAAGATAATGTCAAAAGAAGGGATGAATATCTATTGATTCACTTTCTTCTATTGGTAATTGCCAAGGAATTGGGAGTTAAGACATACCTTCAATAGTGGAACCTGACTTGTATTCGCTTCTCCTTACGCCATGTGGCTGTGCTCATATATCCAAGTGGTTCCGGCTAGCAACGGCGTATAAGCTTACTGAGGGGTAATTGAACTGAGAATTCGGCTAGCGACGGTAGTGAATAGTGAGGCTGTTTTACCTACAATTCACTGCTCTTTGCGAGCAAATAAGGATTTAAGATAAGCTCTTTGGGAAAGGTGAGGAGGGATAAAGGTGATTGATTGTCAAGGTTGAAACACCCTATTGAATAAATTCAACCAAGCAAATAAGGATGCAAAATCTGAGCCTGGTGCTTAGAGAAATTGAATACTCTCAGTTCTCTTTTGAATACGAAGGCCAATATTGCCAACACAAGTTTTGACTTGCATTCGTAATACGAAGGCATTGACATTCAAGATATGGAAACTTTATGTACAGACTTGCTTACATCAATGAAATGGAGACGTTGATACATTATATTGTTTTTCGGGGATTGGCTGTTGCAATGCCCTTCTGGGCTGCCGAGTAGTAAGCAACGGTAACCTCTTCCAATTTGGGTATTTTTGCAAAATCCATACATTGAGAAGATCAAGTATTACTACTACTTACTACTAAGCAACCCCTGGGTCAAGGGTTATAGACCAGGAAAGGGGGGGGTTCCCAGCTTTCCTTGTGTACACCAAAATTTCCGAGCCAGAGATTGTGCGACAACATTTAGAAGAATTAAGAAGTTGTGTTCTTAATTCTCCTAAAACCTTTCGTACAATTTTCACAAAATTAGGCATACCTGGAGGAAAGTCCATCTTTTTACATTCAGCTGGGGAATGACGTGCTGGCAAATTGCAAGTACAAGATCCAAGTCTTCTCCTTCAAATAAAACACGAAGACAAAAAGAGGGAATGACAGAGTTCCTTGAAATGAAAGGGGGATACCAGCTTCTAGATAGGTAGTGTTTGCCGAGAAGGAGTTCGAAGGTATGATGGGAATTATGCCAACTGGCAACACATGATTACATATCTTATGCTTCCGAGTTCGTGGGCAACTCCTAATGTCCAGATGAGAGTTATCCCAGGTCCAAAAGAGAAGAGTTCCTACGATGTTGGAAAGTTTCTCGTCATCGATTTGTCCGTTCCGATTTGGGAGATGTGGAGAGCATTGGAAGACAGCTGGTGGCGTGGTGAGGGATTGCGAAAAGGGGCAACGAGGGCTGTTACTGGGTAAGGGTTTGATGATATTTATTTCTGCAGTAATCTGTTATCCTAAGACTCATACTTAGCTTGTCCATTTTGTGCAGGAAGTCAGATGTGTTGGTCGAAATAACGGGTTATCAGGCGTTTGGGAGACATGTTGATTTTTGGGTAGGCTAGGGAGAGAAAGTGCGGGTATCTGGTCGAGATATGATTGGTAATCCTTAATTCCTAAATACATCACAGAACAGAAAATGGGTACAAGTGTAGTGAGTCGAGAAGAATCGAGTTGTGATGAAGAGAGTGAGGTTTGTCGTGTGGGGAACACTAGCTGGGGCTAGTCTAGATGGGGAAAGGCGTGCCGACATTGCACCGAATTTCTGGTTGGTTCTTTCCCCAGAGAAATATTTCTGCCGAGTTCGAGTTCGACAATAAAACCATCAACCATCAATTTCTTCTTGTCCTGTTCTGCACTCTAACAGATCCTCCTGCCTTGTAGTTGTACCTTTATCATCCCTCCGTTTCCACGTTATAATCCCATCATGCAGCGCGCGTTATCAACAAGAGCTTCGGCTCTCCGTTCGTCCTCCTCGATGCTTCGACCCGTCACATCCAGCTTCAACGCCCAGCAATTGAGATTCGCTCACAAGGTACGGTTGGATGGAGATATTTGGGGTTCTGCCAGTTCATGCAGGCAACAAAAACTGAAACTAATTTTCAATCGAATAGGAACTCAAATTCGGCGTCGAAGCCAGAGCATCACTGTTGGCTGGTGTTGAGACTTTGGCAAAGGCCGTTTCCACAACCTTGGGACCAAAGGGACGTAATGTCTTGATCGAGTCCCCATACGGAGCCCCAAAGATTACAAAGGGTTAGGCACAATTTCCATATACCTACTAGCAGCCTGATTATTTACTAACCCCTTTTGCAGATGGTGTTACAGTTGCAAAGGCCATTACCTTGAAGGATAAGTTCGAAAACCTCGGTGCCCGTCTCATTCAAGACGTTGCGTCAAAGACCAACGAGACTGCCGGAGATGGAACTACAACCGCCACTGTCCTCGCTCGCGCTATCTTTTCCGAGACCGTCAAGAACGTTGCAGCAGGATGCAACCCAATGGATCTGCGAAGAGGAACTCAAGCTGCTGTTGAAGCTGTCGTTGAGTTTTTACAAAAGAACAAGCGGGATATCACTACCAGCGAGGAGATTGCACAGGTGGCAACCATCTCTGCCAATGGTGATACCCACATCGGAAAGTTGATTGCAAATGCTATGGAGAAGGTTGGAAAGGAGGGTGTTATCACCGTTAAGGAGGGCAAGACAATGGAGGACGAGCTCGAGGTTACTGAGGGTATGCGATTCGACCGCGGATTCGTCTCCCCATACTTCATCACCGACACCAAGACCCAAAAGGTCGAGTTCGAAAAGCCATTGATCCTCCTTTCCGAGAAAAAGATTTCCCAGGTCGCAGATATCATTCCAGCTCTCGAAGCATCCACCCAACTCCGTCGTCCTTTGGTCATCATTGCTGAGGATATTGAGGGAGAGGCTCTTGCAGTCTGTATATTGAACAAGCTTCGTGGTCAACTCCAGGTCGCAGCAGTCAAAGCCCCAGGATTCGGTGACAACCGCAAATCTATTCTTGGTGATCTTGGTATCCTTACCAACGCCACTGTCTTCACTGATGAGTTGGATGTTAAGCTTGAGAAGGCCACCCCAGATATGTTCGGATCTACTGGCTCCATCACCATCACCAAGGAGGACACCATTATCTTGAACGGAGATGGTAGCAAGGATGCTATTAGCCAACGATGCGAGCAAATCCGAGGAGTTATGAGTGATCCTACCACTTCGGACTACGAGAAGGAGAAGCTCCAAGAGCGTCTCGCCAAGTTGTCTGGAGGTGTTGCCGTCATCAAGGTCGGTGGATCATCAGAGGTTGAGGTTGGTGAGAAGAAGGATCGTTTCGTCGATGCTCTTAACGCTACCCGTGCTGCTGTTGAGGAAGGTATCCTTCCAGGTGGTGGAACTGCTCTTCTCAAGGCAGCCAGCCAAGCTTTAGGCAACGTCAAGTCAGCAAACTTCGATCAACAACTTGGTGTTGGCATTGTCAAGAGTGCCATCACTAAGCCTGCCCGTATGATTGTCGAGAACGCTGGAACTGAGGGCTCAGTTGTTGTCGGTAAGCTTATGGATGAGTTTGGAACCGACTTCAACAAGGGATACGACAGCGCCAAGGGCGAGTACGTTGACATGATCGCCGCCGGAATTGTCGATCCATTCAAGGTTGTCCGAACTGGTTTGGTTGATGCCAGCGGTGTTGCATCACTACTTGGTACAACTGAGGTTGCCATTACCGAGGCACCAGAGGAGAAAGGTCCACCTGGTGGTGGTGGAATGGGAGGCATGGGTGGTGAGTAATTTTTTTTATTCCTCTAAATCCCCAGTGAAATGGCAACAGTTGAAGATTATGATGAAGATGAATATGAAGAGTAATACTAACTGAATACAGGTATGGGAGGTATGGGCGGAATGATGTAAAAACAGAAAGGATTTTGAACCATGTAAAAACACAAAATGGCGGAACTAGGCAATACCCTTCGATGCTTTTAGATGGGTACTCCCCACTGGTATATGTTGTATAACACCACCCCACTCTTCATCACTTGTCTTACCAAAATGGCGCGGAGGAGCGACTTGCGTATTTTAATGAGCGATAGAAGGCATGTAACATAATGAACAAAAAAACAATGCAAAACAATTAAAAAAAACTCCGATGATTCTGTGCAATTGTGATTTGGTCTAAGTCAACTACCATCTATTTCCTCTCCGCCTCCCCCCTTTCGGCCAACCCCCTCCTGCTCCAAACAAAAACATTAGAGTCTGGATCATCCTTTCTTTGTTCAACTGGGATAATATTATTCTCCTGAACCATCTCGGACAATAGTTTCTCGCACATTCCCCAATAAAATTATTGTACCCAGGAGAAAGACCTCTTACAATAACTAATTAGGGAACGGTTCCTACTGCAACTCGTTAGTAGAGTAAATAGAAGAGCTTCAGCGGAAAGAGCGGCAATACAACAGCTAGGCAACGGTTGAGTTTGCGAGTATGCAGAAAATTCGGCGCCTGTATGAAATGAATCGTTTCAAGAGAAGCAGGGAAAAACTTGATTCAGCCCTATGGCTTTCCTGTAATATACTCTTAGGCAGAAATTTAAAAACTTCCATATGCTGCTTTTAATTTTGTTTGCAACTGAGGTGGGCGGAGCCGTGAGTGTTTTGATACGCACAGGTCCCGTGACACTTCGAACGACCCCTCCACTGCCTTGGGTCGCAAACCCATTCCCCCTTCAAAAGCAGAGAAGTAGCCAAATCCACCAGAATCTGAATCCTCCACCTCGAGTGTTAAGCCTCGATTACTTCGCAAACACCAGCAAAACCAACCCTCCCCAACTCGTAAGTACACATCAAGCCCTTCGCCCCGCAAATAGAGGGGAACCTTGGAAATCTTCTTGTTATCGCAACTTTGCTGACACCACCCCAAGGCTTTTCGACGACTCAGTTTGTCGCATATTCTAATTTGCACCATGGTAAGTTGATAAACATCATCGTCCTCCTCTAATGGCATCCGCTAATGATATGCACACAGTCTCAATCAGGGTCAGTCCCAGTGCCCTCTCCCCCACCATACTTCAAACTCGGCTTCTGCGAATACCTGACCTGATCCACCGCACATCGAACAGTTGATTAACTGACTCCGAATACAGAGCCTCCATTGCGCCTGACTGCGTCAGCACCTTCAACACCCTCAAGCTCGACAAGAAGATCAAGTTCATCATCTACAAGCTATCAGACGACTACAAAGAAATCATTGTCGAGGAGGCCTCAGAAAATGGTGACTGGGAATACTTCCGCGAGAAGCTCCTCGGCGCCGAATCCAAGAACATGAAGACTGTATGTGGCGACCCGGGGCGTGTTGGGGCGGATATGGATAGACCAGCTGACAACCACAACAGGGCAAGGTTACCAAGGGTCCGCGATACGCCGTTTACGACTTCAACTACGACTTAGCCTCTGGTGAGGGATCAAGGTATATTTTCCAGGTTCATGTGCAAATAGATTGGGGCTAATCATTTGTGCAGAAGCAAAATCACCTTCATCGCCTGGTCGCCTGATGATGCCGGAATTCAGGTTTGTTTTGTGTCCTTTCAAGAGACTTCAAAGCTAATAATACGAACAGCCAAAAATGATTTACGCTTCCTCCAAGGATGCTCTCAAGCGTGCCCTAAACGGTCTTGCCGTCGAATTCCAAGCCAACGACACCGATGATATTGAATACCAATCCGTTCTCACCAAGGTCAGCAAGGGATTGGCATCTTCTTAAACAAGGAAAACTTCTACAATTCCAGAGGCAACGATGGGTTTGTTTGGCAAGGCCAATAACGATATTATGGTGTGGGAATGATGGTTGATGGGAGGCCGTATTTCATTGGTGCTGTTCATTTTGCCCTTGATGGTATGCATAGGTGGGGCAACAATCAAGTCTTTCGGGATTTTTTCGTCAACGCTTCTCCCTGCTGGTTGATTGAGCGAAGGGGAAGGAAGGAAAGATGAGATAGTCTTTTTGTTTGTTGCGAAGATATCAAAAAGCTACTTCTTAACGTGCATGGCATTTCATCCTCAGATGGGTTTCTCTATTTTTGCGAGATGTGACACTGTGTCTGATATTGTTTTACCCCTCCTAACGCCATGCTGAAAATGCCCGACGATTTGTACTATGTCCATATCCCTCAGTTCGTGACAGCATTTCTAAACACCTTAACCACTCTATCTCCCTCCCCCTCATCCTTCAGCCTCTGCACCAAGAATCCTCTCAAATCAGCCCAGAATGCCTCGGTCTTAAGCACATCCCCACCATGACCCATCTCAACCTCCATCTTATCCTCCTCCACAACCTCCTTCTTCTGTATCGCCGCAGCACCGCCAATAACCATAATCCCAAACTCTACACTCGTTCCCTCCTCTACCCCCTCAGCACCTAACAAATCCTTCAACACCTTGCTATCCGCCATGGGCTTCTTGTTGTATAGGAGTTTTAAGGCTTTTACCGGGATAGAAGATTCCTCTGATACCGAGTTTTTGAGGTCGAGGATTGAGGTGTTGAGGTCCCGCGAGGGGAGGGTGATGTCTAGAGGGGGGTTTCGGAGGGACTTTAGGGCTATGGGGAAGGTTGTTGGTGTGGAGGAGGCGGTGGTGGGGGATTTGCGTTTGAGGGGGGGACCGGTGGATTTTGGTAGTATGTACTGTGCGGGTTTTTTGTAAGTATTGGAAAGGGCATAAAGGAATGAGGAGGGAGGTCGTACAGCATTTCGTGGTGGGTATGATTTTGGGTCTTCGAAGTGGTCTGCGCTGATCTTGTTGGGGCGCGAATCGAGGGTTGTGAGGAAGGATTTTGCGAATGATAATTCCGTCATTTTGAATTCGTTTGGATTTCCTGACTTGGCTTGTTTGCGGGTTCGATGTTGGGGAGAAGAAATTAAATGCGATCAAGACTTGTAGGTGGTTTGGTGGTGTACTTGTGCAGCATCTGGAGCTTGAATTGAACCCGGCGAAGTCTTGGCGCTCGGCCGCTAGTGGGGCAGATAGAAATCTTATCGCCAAAAAAAAGATTTCAGCGAAAGCTTTCCAGTCCGCGACCCAAGGAAACACCACAAGCCCGCACCAAACCCTCCCAAAACTCAATTGCAGCACGAAATCGTGTGCCAACTACCGTCAACATGGGAGTCGGACGTCGCATGAAAAAGCAGGGCATGCCCGAAAAACTCGACGAAGCTCACTTCACCAATCTCAAGAGAAAGGCTGGTATGAGCGTTACGGAATCGCGAGCCGAATCGCAGCAATATGTTAAGAAACAACGAACTGGTGCGACCGAGGTGGAGCCGGTGGTTAGGACTATGGGTGTGAGAGAGGAGAAGAGGAGGAAAAAGGCTGCTGCTTTGGCGAAAGCGGGGAAGGAGAAGGAGACAAATGCTAAGAAGAGTAAGAAGCCTTTTACGAATGGATTACCTGCTGCGGAGCCGGTGGAAAAGAGCAAGAAGAGCAAGAAGAAGCCCGAGTCAATGCCCTTGCCTATGTCGGACGAGGAGATGGGTGAGGATTCCGATGCGGACGATCTTATGAGTGATGAGTTGGATGTGTCTGGGGAGGAGAATGGAGGATTGGGCGACGACTTTCTCGATTCTGGAAGCGAGGTTTATGATTCTGGGGATGATCATGCGACAAAGGCTATGTTCTCCGAAGACGAGGACGAGTCAGATGCCGAGGAAAAGCTTACTGCTGCGAATATTGCTGGATTAACGAGGAAACTGGATGAGCAAATGGAGCAAGATGAGGCGGATGCACAAGCTGAATTGGAGGAAGCTGCTATGCAGACGAATATTGCTGGAGACAAACCACACATTTTCGACGACAGCGAAGACGAAGAGGCTGGTGGTGTCAAAACAAATGCTTTACTAGCACCCGATTTGCAACTATTACGGACGAGAATCAACGATACTGTACGCGTACTGGACGATATGGCAAACCTTGCCGAAGAAGGACGATCAAGAGCGGACTACACAGGACAACTCATCAAGGATATTTGCGCATACTATGGTTACTCTCAGTACCTTGCTGAGAAACTCTTCAACCTATTTCCCCCGAAGGAGGCCTTTGCATTTTTCGAAGCAAACGAAACTGCCCGTCCCGTCGTCATCCGTACCAACACCCTCAGAACTCACCGAAGAGATCTCGCAACATCACTTATCAACCGTGGTGTAACTCTTGAGCCAGTTGGAAAATGGTCAAAAATTGGTCTTCAAGTTTTCGAGTCCGCTGTCCCCCTCGGTGCCACCCCCGAATATCTCGCTGGTCACTACATTCTCCAAGCCGCCTCCTCTTTCCTTCCCGTTATGGCTCTCGCTCCTCAAGAAAATGAACGAGTTCTTGATATGGCTGCCGCTCCCGGTGGAAAAACAACACACATCGCAGCACTTATGAAGAATACTGGTGTCATATTCGCAAACGATAGCAACAAATCTCGTGCAAAGGGTCTGATTGGTAACATCCATCGTCTCGGAGCCAAGAACACCATTGTATGCAATTACGATGCACGAGAATTCCCCAAAGTCATGGGCGGATTTGATCGTGTCCTCCTCGATGCTCCATGTTCAGGTACCGGAGTCATCGCCAAAGATCCAAGTGTCAAAACCAACAAGACTGAAAAGGATTTCCTCATGCTCCCTCACCTACAAAAACAACTTCTCCTCGCCGCCATTGACTCCGTAGATCACGCTAGCAAGACCGGTGGTTACATCGTCTACTCGACCTGTTCCGTCACCGTCGAAGAAAATGAACAAGTCGTCCAATACGCCTTGAGCAAACGCCCCAACGTCAAACTCGTCGAAACTGGACTCGTCTTCGGAAAGGAGGGATTCACAGCTTACATGGGTAAAAGCTTTGACAAATCTATGAAGATGACGCGAAGATATTATCCGCACGCTTACAACGTGGATGGATTTTTCGTTTCGAAATTCAAGAAGACGGGGCCTTCGAGTGCGGCTTCTGTTGCTGCTTCTTCGACGAATGGACCGAAGAAGGAGAGTGCGGATGATGAGTTGGAGGTTGATCGACGGCCCGTGCCGGAGAATGAGGAGGAGGAGGAAACAGAGTTTGGGGGGTGGGATGAGGATGAGGATGAGGTTTATATGGAGAGGGCGCAGAGGATTAATCTTAAGAAGAAGGGTATTGATCCTAATGCTAGTCGGGGGGATGCTTCGAAGAAGGGGGAGAAGAAGAGTAAGAAGGAGAAGAAGGATGTTGTTATGGAGGATGTGGATGAGGTGGTAGAGGTGGCGGAAAAGAAGAGTAAGAAGAATAAGAAGGCTAAGGATGTGGTTATGGAAGATGTCGCGGAGATAGTTGAGAAGAAGAGCAAAAAGTCCAAGACCCAGGATGTGGTTATGGAGGATGCTGTCGAGGGTGTTGTAGAGAAGAAGAGCAAGAAGTCTAAGACTAAGGAAGTAGTGGTTGAGAGTAACGCCCCAGCGGAAAAGGAAGGAAAGAAGAGTAAGAGTACGAAGGAGGTGAAGAAGAAGTCGTCAAAAAAGGATCTTAAGGCTTAGGGATTTGAATGGTTGGGCGGAAGGTAGATTAATTATCATGTCAAAAATTTACTGTTTCATTAGTGTGCATTTGATTCATCCTACTCTCTGTCGATTCTTTTTGTGTTTGGTCGTTCTTCTCTCTTGAATTCTTCAGCGAGCAACCCAAGGGGGGGTTTTTTTGTAATTAAAGATAGTCCCCTAACTGGCACGACTATACTACCTGTACAATTCCGTTATCGCCTATTCTCGTGCTCAACAACCGATCTCCACTCTCGCCAACAGCTATGTCATTACAGGCTCGGGTGTCTGAAAACAATTACTTTACTTACTCTTGTTGGTATTTCCTTTACTGTTAGATTGTTAGTACTTACTGTTGGTATCTACTATCGGAAAATAGGTTGCTGTCGTTTTTTTGAAAAGCTAGAATGTCTTCATCTTCTTTACTTGGATGTTACTTCTTATACCACGGACGTCTATATTTCTCTTGTTATTGCTGCTGGTGTTCTTGAAATTTGAAACTGAAGCTATTCTTCCTTGAACTTCGATGTCGTCGAGGTTTTATGTGCATGTAACAACTAGGTTTTATATAGTGTACTGATATGCAAGTCTAGATAGAAGAAGTTGGTGTAAATACCAGCGTTTGCGTCTAATGTGGAGGCTGGAGAAGGGGAATGAAATAGGGTTTATAAAATTCTCCAGGATTTGTCTCAGTCTCTTCGTTTCTTGCGCGGGGTCAAAAACAGTACGCGTGGTGGATATATATACTACTTTTCAGATCGGCGTTCTTACTTTGCAGCAAAATTAGCTTATCCCTCTTTCTGAGTCTTTCATTAATTCTCCCTTGAAAGCTGGAATTTCAATCCTTCTCTTAAACTCCAACTTCCAACCCCCCCAACCATATTTATGTCCAACAAGTTTCGCTGATTCTAAATGTGTGTGGTGTATACTTGACAGAAGAAAATTATGTTTGCCTTCCTCTTGTAGAGGGAACTCCAAGTTTCCTTTATAGTTATGTGTGAGGGAGAATACGGTGAAATACGCCGCTCTCATCCCTATCTATATGATGATTAATATTATTTATAATTTTACTTGTGGCTTCTGGTATTTGTTGTTGAGGAATGAGTTGCTGTCGTTTTTAAAAAGTTTAGGTTTCGAGTTTTTGGTATCATTGCTCCCTATACCTATCTTCCCCGTCTTCCCCTATTTATTGCTTCGACAGTTGAGTCTAGGAGTTCCTAGCGTAAAACTATCTCCTCCACATCTTTAGCTCGTCCTCGTGGTATTAATTTCACAGTGGTCAAATCTGTGGTATTTTCTTTTGTTCCTCACGAACTCTCAAATTAAAACATATCTACCTGTCGTTACATATTTCTGGTGAATAGCACCTTGCACAACAGTCTAGTTGATCCACGTGCTTTGGCTCATGTGAGTGGCTTGCCACTCACATACCTAAGCTCACAGGATCCGACCCCTCTTTACCTTTACTCTTCATGCAATAAAGATATAGAAATACAACCACTTATTGCATCACACTTTATGACTACCAAGTCATACCAACACTACCAATATTGCTAGCTTCAATATCGAATGGGGATTCCTTTTCCTGTTAGTTCTCTCGTCGGCTTTTCTCTCTTTCAATTCGGCTCCCGATTTTTCGCCAGGCTTGGGCACCGATATATCGATACCGGTATCCGGGGGGGGGCTTACGATAGTTATCGGTATCGAGTAATATTTCACGATAATATATCGAGTATATTCGATATATCGATATATCGGGGTCATGTGACCGGAAACTAGTTAATCCGGACCGAGAGCCAATAGAACCTTAGCATTTAACTGATACTACTAATTCTCGTAGATACTATATAAATCACGTTACGTTTTAAAACACATGGCCTAGCTGCTCGGTCAGGTATGTGTAACGAAACTCACTTCCGTACCGAAAGTAACAAGGTAACTTAAGTCTCGAAGGTTGTTATGCAGATAAGAGGTCCAGATGCGCCGGGTGTTTACTCAAAGGTAAACTCGTTACTTGAACTCAAGATGTCAAAACAAGATGTATTGAAAACTAAAGTAAAGTTGAGCATGAAGCTCCTATCTAATGGCAGACGTGCCAGTCATATATAGAACCTTCATTTCTCATGGGTAGACTGGAGCGCCAGTCGCTCCAGTCGACCCGGTCGCTTGGGTAGCTCGTCGCTCCAGGCGACCCAATCTGTCACGTGATCTTATGCCGAATGAAATCCTTGAATCGGCTAGCTACTCTAGCCAACTCTCCTATCTTATATCTACTCAATAGTATCTTGTCCTGTCAGAACGCCGTCTGGACTTACTCATCACATGCTGACACGTGATTCGTGACAC